>PISW01014000.1:0-23256 GCA_004023785.1 Mungos mungo
GAAAATAGTTTGCAAGGGAGGTAATTCCTTTGGCATTCCTTTCTCTGAGTACTTCCTCTTTCTAAAATACTTTTGCTTCATAATAGGTAATAACATCCTTCAAAGTTTCCAAGTTTTAAAGGAGTATGATAGGCTGAAAAAACACTTTTACGTGACTGTGCTCTTAAAAATACAAGACAGAGGCGCCTGGGCGGCTCAGTCAGTTAAGCATCTTACTTGGGCCCAGGTCATGATCTCACAGTTGGTGAGTTAAGGCCTGTGTCAGGCTCTGTGCTGACAGCTCAGAGCCTGGAACCTGCTTGGGATTCTGTGTCTCCCTCTCTGCCCCTCCCCCACTTTCACTCTCTCTCAAAATAATAAACATTAAAATTTTTTTTTTAAAAATACAAGACAGAATTATGTGACAATGGATTAGATAATAATTTATGTAGGACTTCAACCAAAAATAATCAATGAAAGCATCGCAAATGCATTCAATAACATTACTAATCGACTTAATCTGGTACATGATCCAATGAGGGTGAATGCATGTAATTATGTAACATCCAACCCCATGATGTGCCTGTCCTGAAGACAGCCTCAAAGGTCAACATTGTTTGTTTGTTTGTTTGTTTACATAGGCCCTCTAACATTTAATGGTAATTCAGGCCATGGCACAAATTCTTCTAAATGGACAGCCAGAATTATAGAGTTGGGCAAGTCGATGCTAAACTGCCTTCTACTGAACTTTTAAAGGAAAAAAGAATCCTCAAGAAATAAGATATCCATCAAAATGGAAGCCCCGTAAGAGCTGGTTCTATTATCCTCCCTTCTTTTTCTTTTTTAATGTTTTAAAATTTTATTTATTTTTGAGAAAAAGAGAGAGCATAAGCAGGGGAGGGCCCATAAGAGAGGGGGCACAGAATCTGAAGCAGGCTCCAGCCTCTGAGCTGTTAGCACAGAGCCCGACATGGGACTCGGAACTCACAGACTGTCAGATCATGACCTGAGCTGAAGTCAGATGCTCAGATGCATAAGCGACTGAGCCGCCCAGGTCACCCTGTGATCTCCCTTCTTGACTGCCCTAACGCTAGTATCAGCAATAGTAGTAGACATTTGAGATTTAGTGAACAGGAATATATATAAATCTATAAATGAATAAAGATGAATGAATTCAGATCATCAGAAGTGCGTTAAGCTTTTCTCTGCCTTTAATTACCTGATTTTTATTAGCTGGCAAAACCAAGTTTCTCGTAACAAAACATATCTATTCTGACAAAGAATATTTTAGCTTTAAAACTCATTTACATACATGATTTGCTCTCACAATAGAATGCATAGGACTCATAATTTATAAAGAGGAAAAGCTAAGAAATCTTCAGAAAGTTAAGCAATCCTCTTGGTCAGGGGCCTTTGTGAGTATGGAAAAAGGCTGGGACGGAGAAGCGGGAATGTCTACAGGACTGGGTCCACTTTCCATCTTGGTTACTTTTTCTTTTGAATCAATTGGTTTCTTTGCCAATATTTTGGCTTCTTTCGCTTTTTGCTCACTGACAATAGTTCCTTGATGCTGTAACTTCCTGGCATCATCATTGGAACACCAAGTATCCTGGGAAGGATTTCCTGCTGAAGCATTCTCTGATGAGTTAACTGCAACAGCATTTTGTCTCGCATCTTTAAAAGCTTTGACAGCAGCTGCAAAAGAAATAGCACATGACTGGTGGCAGGATGAAAACAAATAATAAAACATCACTGTTTCAGTTCAGTATTTCTTAAGTGATTTGAAAATATTTAAGAGTACAACTGCAATTACATTAAATATGTAGGACAGATCTTATCCCACAAAAGAACCCTAGTGCCTTTAAAAAATGAAACTGAGATGAAATGCTCAGAGGTATTCAAATTAAATCTCTAAAATTAACCATCCTTTCAGGCCTTGCAGTTATGGGAAATAGTAAAAACTTCACTGAATACAAATAAAAAAAATAAAACGGCCACTTTCATGTTTTTAGCAAAATTGTGTTGATATAATTGTGGCACATTATAAACTGTGCTTTCAGACATAAAAATAAATATCTTCTACCCTATGACAAGATTTAATTCTTTCAATGCATTTTATAATAACGAAAATAAAGTGACGATGTGGCCACATCAAAAGTAAAATCATGAAGTACATCAATATTTAGCAAGCCAACCCATGAATATATGTTATATATACATATTTACATATTAGAATTTAGGTAAAACGCAGGTTTTTCATTAGACATCAAATAACTTCCATATTATCAGGCACCTTACCACATTTAAAAATTTTGGAAGGAGATACTTATAAAAGGTCCTCAAAACGAAAAGAAAACCCTATAAAATAAATGAATAGCCATTTATTCAGAATCACATACCCAAGTGCCTTTCAGTACAAGACTTAGAAGTCACTGAATTCATACCTTTTAGCACACCTATCTTTTTCTTCAGAAGAGGAAGCACTGCTGGTCTAGCAATTGCCCTTTCAGTTGCAGTAGAATCAGGCTGCAAATTAAAATAATACACTTACATAAACATTAAGAAGTGAATACAAGAAAATCTATCATAATTTTTTAAAATGAGAGTTAGGTAACAGGAATTTGTCAGTATTCTCATTAGACAAGTCACTTGGATAATCCATGATGAAGAAAAAATAAAATTCATGGTGACAAAAATAATACTGCCCCTGAACTATTAAGTCATCAGGTAATCAGGGGCATAAACTAGTGGGGCGACAGAAACTACAAACTTGCTGCAAGACAAAAGAAACAACCAGCAAAGTGAAAAGGCAATCTACAGAATGGGAGAAAATATCTGCAAACCAGATCTCAGATAAGGGGCTAAAAACCAAAATATGGAAGGAACTGCTACAACTCAACAGCAAATAAATAAATCAAACAAAATAAAAATAAAAATAAAATCTGGCTACAAAATGGGCGGAGGACTTGAACAGCTGTTATGTCCAAAGAAGAAATGACCAACAGGTACATGAGAGGAAGCTCAACATGCCGCATCTCTGGGGAAACGCACATCAAAACCACACCCGGAGATCATCTCACAGCTGTCAGGATGGCCGGGTCCAACAGAACTATTAGGAAATCCTTTATGAAAACTGAATTTAACGCTGCAGTGGGATTTAGAGCGCAGAGAGCAGACCGTCTGTGTCAATAATGAACCCAAACCACCTGAGGAAAAGAGCAGGGGCCGAACCTGACCATCGAGACCCACGCGGCTCCCGGGGCGAGGCTCCCGGATGACGGTTATTGCTACAAACTCTCCGGAGCCGCGCCAGCAGGTGCACGCAGGCAGGGAGAGCAAAGGAAGGGCAGCGCGCAGGGGCGCTAGGGAGGGGGCGCCGTGTTGGGTAGACCCGGAGCCCCGAGGAACGGGTAGAGCGGGTCTACGCCGCGGGCGAGGGGAAAGGTGCCGACAACCAGAAGGAAGCGACAGGAGCGCGCCCGGGACTCCGTCCCAGCGCGTCCCCTGAGAGCCGGGCACCGTCACCACGAGGGCGGCGGCCGCCTTCCTCCCCGGGCCCCACAGCGGCTGTGGCCGCGACCCCGAACCCGCGCAACGGTCCGGGCCCGGCCCGCGTCCCCTCACGCGACCCGGTCGGGCAGCGACCTCAGCGCCCCGCGCCAACCAGGCCGAGCGCACGGGACCTCCAGCCGGCGCCAGGGGCCGCGCCGGGGGCGGGGCTGAGAGGAGGCCCGGCCGAGACCCCCCTCAGGGCGGGCACAGCCCCGGCGGCGCAAGGAGATCGGCCCTCCCGGCCCCACCGCGCGCCCGCAGTCCGGGCCCCCAGCTCCCGGCCCGGCCCCTCCCCTGCTCACCCAGCTGCACTCGCCAGAGGTGCGCTGGCGAGAGCCGCTTCCCGCCGGCGCCGTCCGATGACGTCAGGCAGGACGCCCCCCGCGGCCGTGGAAGGTGCTCTCTGCCCCCCGCCCCCCTCCCCCGTCCCGGCGTCCCTACCACCGGGTCCCTGCAGGCTGGGGCCTGTGGAGGCGCTGACCGCTCCGCCGACACCGAGCCCGCGGCTGTGCCGACCCGGGGTCTGGGCCCGGCCCCAGCTGCCACCCGTCCTCTGACTGGCAGGTGCCAGGAGGCAAGGAGGGCCCGGCGCTGTCCTCACGGCCAGCCGCACCCCACCCCTGACCTCCCGCGGGTCCCTCACACCCTGCCAGCTGCCTCGTCCCGCTTCATGCTCCGCAGTGGTCCTCCCGCCCCGGGTCCCCTGCCTCTTGCGTGGGAGCTGTCCCTCCTACCAGAATACCCTCTCGGACTCCTGGGGGCTCCGGGGGGCTCTGAGGGGGTCCCCGCGCCCCGCCGTCACAGCCAGCCCGGGTCTGGTGTGGACGCTCCACACACCAGGAGCAGAGCACCCGTGGGGGTCCGAGGCAGGCGGGTCTGGGCTCCCCGCGGCCCCGGGCTCAGCTCAAGCGGTGGGTCGCCTCCCCTGGCCTCCGAAGGGAGTGGAGGCCCGCCCAGGGCTCTCCCTGCTTCGTGTCCGGCCGCGCGTCCGCATTAAGGAGCCACTGACGGCCTGACCCTCCTTCTTAGGAACGGGCTTCCGTGAACGCTGTGTTTGTGCGGGACCAGGAGGGACCCGGCGCCTTGGTGCAGAGGCCGGGTCCGGACCCGGGGAGCGTCGTGTCGCCCAGGACAGGGGACAGTGTGCGTCCCGGCCGGTGTCTGCGCCAGGGCAAATTTCAGGTCAGCCTGTCCGTCTTTAAAAGGCTTTCAATCCTGAAAAATGTAGAGTACAGAAGTAGAAAGAATGGTAAAAAGAACTCCTATGTACTCATCACCCTATTTCAGCACACACCGGACTATTTTGGAGAAAACAGTGTTTTACCTGTAAAATAGTTTTTCTTTTTAAGTTTACTTGAGAGAGCGAGCGAGCGAGCAAGTGAGCAGGGGGGCAGAGAGAGGAAGGGAGGGAAGCCAAGCAGGCCCCACACTGTCAGCACGGAGCCCGACTCAGGCTCAGACTCAGGAATCATGAGATCGTGATTTCAGCTGCGATCAAGAGTCAGGTGCTAAACCGACTGAGCCACCCGACGCCCCGTGTTTAGGAGTTTTTAAATTGGTGTCAGTCCTCCAGAGCTGACTCGTCGTCCTCTCTGCGCGCCACCTGTGCCCCCCCCCCCCCGGGATTGTGAGGCTGTCATCCTTCTGCCCCTCGGGATGGGCTCTGGTGTTGGTCACATGGGTCTGGGCCTGCGTGCCGCCTGCCTCCGGGACCCGGTCTCTCCCTGCACAGGCCGAGCGCTCCGCGGATTTGGGGGACGGCCATGCGGGAGCCGGGGCTGCTCGGCTCTGCTCTCACCTCCTCCTGTGTCCCTTGGTGCCTTCCGAGTAAGTGTCCTGGTGGTGGCTGCACACAGCTCAAGGTCGCAGGGGCTCAGCCTGGGGTGACCGAGCCCAGCCTGACCTGCCGTGTGGTGACGAGCCCACGCTCGTGCCCCTTGCTGTGGCCCTTACACGTCCCCTCCAGCGCGGACCGCGCGGCTTAGACTTTCCCTCCGCCAGGGTCTCGGTGGAGCAGCCGCGGAGCGTGTGGCTGTGTTCCTGTGGCAGCTGGCAGAACTCCCGGTGGGGGCCGCGCCCACTGACGTGCAGGACACACAGATTCCCACGCCCCTCAGACGGGGGCGCTGCAGGGGTGAGGTCAGCCAGGCTCTCCGGGGGCGCTGGGGCCTCTGGCCTCCCCAGGGTGGGGTCTCTGTGAGTGGTGGGTCTCTGGGGGGCGGGGTCTCTGTGGAGGCGGGGTCTCTGTGAGAGGCGGGGTCTCTGTGAGGTGCAAGTTCTCTGTGGGTGCGGAGTCTCTGTGAGGGGCAGGGTCTCTGTGAGGGGCGGGGTCTCTTGAGGGGGTGGGGTCTCTGAGGAGCCTGGTCTCTGTGAGGGGCGGGGTCTCTATGAGGGACGGGGGTTTCTGTGATGGGCGGGGTCTCTGTGGTGGGCCGTCTCCAGGTGAAGACCCAGGGCAGAGAGTGGGAGAAGCCCTGTGAGCTGGTGTCCCCACAGTTCCTGGGAGTGGCGGGTCAGGGCATTAGTGCAGGTGGAGACCTGGATTGGACCCTGCTGATCCACGCGTTGGCTGCTCGACTTCGGAGCATCTGTTTAGCGTGGCATGTGCAGGGCAAGTTTGGCCAGGGCCTGCCAAGGTCCTGCAGGGCTCTAGCAGCCATGCTGGCCAGGCAGCACTCCTGTGTCTACCCGGCTTCGGCGCACCTTGTCCCCTTCGTGGATGGTGCCGGGTGGAGGGGTGACAGCTTAAGGACTGGACTCACCGGTTGCTGGACTCAGAGTGACAGGCCCCACCTGGGAGTGGCTGTGATGCTCCCTCTGGCACTGCTGGCCGGTTCCCTGATGCGCAGGGTCCAGTCCCCCCTCCCCACCTCTCTCCTCCCGTCCCCTCCCCTCCTGCTGTGGGGGGAGCAGCTGAGGCCTAGCTCACACCTTGGGGTATCCACAGCCAGCAGCATCAGCACCAGGACCCCACCCAGCCCTGCCAAGCCTAGTTTTTGTCACTCTCCCTTGCTCTTGGTACAACCCCCCCCCCTCCCCTCTGTCAGAGTACAGGCCACTGGCCTGGTGGCTCCTGCTTGGGGCTCCAGGAGCCCCTCCTGTCTTCCAGGTCTCCCCTTGAAGATCCTGGACCCCAGACTGGTCCTCCAGGCACCTGCCTATGCAGGGCCAAGTCCCTGCCGTCTCCTGATTGCGTCCTGGCAGCCCCTGCAGTCCTCTGGCAGCCTTCGTGGGAGCAGCCGCCATGGCGGCCCCTCGGTGAGTCAGCTGACCTGCCCGGAGACATGGGACCCTGTGTTCCAGGGTGACTGCTCAGTGGACAGAACTCTGCTACCTCCTGCCTTTGCATGGAGTGTCAGGGCAGTTTGGAACATTCCAGACCACTGTAGGTGGCATTGGCCGCTCAGGGAGTGTGGGCACCCAGAAAGGAAAGGTGTTTCTCTCTGCAGAGGGAACGCTAGAAATCTGGGTGACGTGAACCTGAAAACCACGGGGGGGGGGGTGGCCTGGAGACGGGGAGGAGAGAAGGAACCAGAAAAGGCTAGAGAAGCTGAGGAAAAATGATATTCGACTCTCAGGTCCTAGAGACCAGGACCCAGAACACGGGGCCACACAGGCAGAAGCACCCACATGGTTAGGAGGCCAAGGACGGGAATTGGCTGGCCCCCAGCCCGAAAGGTGTATTTGTAGGATGTCACAACGTCATAATATACAGAAAGTTGAGCAACATTCACAGAAGGAGAGGGGACTGTGGGGTGTGGAGCTCAGAGCCATGAGGGCCTCGGGGAGAGGCTGGGGTCCAGGGGACCCAGAGATTGGCAGGTAGCCTGGGGCCAGAGCCTGGGCAGCAGCCAGGCGGGCCACAGCTGCTCGTCTACAGATGGAGACTATAGGGCTGTTTCTGTCCTGCATGTTGCCGGATTGAGTGAGAAGGGGTTGGCAGGCTGGGGGGGCGCTGGTTGCGCAGCAGGAGGCATGGCCCCTCCCCTGCTGTCTGGACACCTCTGGCTGGGGAAGGCAGTGTTTCCGCCTCCCCGCCCCCCCCCCACCCCATGCTTCCCTCTTTCTCACCAGCTCTTCCATCTTGCCTGGGTCACCTCACCTCCGGACCGGCCGGTGCCCTGGGTCCCACAGGGAGACGATGGGCCATGTGCTTCCCTGGTGCCAGCTGGCGTTGGTGGCCTGGGACAGGTGCAGGCCCTGTGGAAGGTGGCATCAGAGGACTCAGCTGCTGCTCAGTCATCTACTGGGCATCTGTGGGCTGAGGGCATCTGTGGACCTGGATTATCAGGGACGTGTCTCTCCCACAGTCCTCACCCTGGGAGGAGTCACAAATAGAACTGCTGCCTGCCTCGGGCCAGGGCCAAGCCGTGCAACAGGTGTGTGGTCCGGAGGAGGCCGGGCCTGCCTGGGTCCATCCCTGGCATGGACAAGTGCCGGCCATATGTCCCCACCACATGCACACCTGGACCCCTTCCCCCACATGCACACGTGCTCCCCCCTCCCCTCTTGGGGACTTGTGCTCACACACGGGGACCTGTTTGACCCTGGGCACTTGCTGGTGGCATCTTTCCTGTTTCTACGGAGAGCCTCGGGAGCTCTGCTGTCCTGGGAGCCGAGTCTGTCCCTCCTTGGGCCCACCTTCCATTCCAGGCAGGGACACTGAGCTCCCCTGTCGGGGACCCACCGGACTCTGTGCGGTGGCCTGTGGGCCCCTGGGGCACCGTGTGGGGGCAGGAGGATGTGTAGAGCCAGATGCCACCCCCAGTTTCTGCTGCAGGCACCCCCCATCCCTGGCTGTGCCCTGGGGGCCAGAGTTTGTGGGCTCGTGGGCCTGGGTGTGAAGTGACTCTGAAGCTCCACCGTGTCCATGTCTGCGGGCCCAGGGCAGGAACAGGGCGAGTGCCCGGTGCCTGTGGCCCCCCCCCTTGTCCCGGTCCCCCACACCATCCCGAATATGACACACAAGGAGAGGGGGCTCTTGCCAGGACCTCAGACCTTGCTACTTGCCGCCTGGGGACAGCTTTGGCCCAGGGGATGTCCTGCTCCCCTGTGGCCTTTGTGCCCGCTGCAGGGGTGCCCAGGAGGTCTTCTGTGGGCTGTGCTGCCCGCCCCTTGGAGGTGGCTGCAGGCTGCTGCCTGGGACCCCATGCTGTCCCCTGGCCACCTCTTTGGCTCCTTGCTGTGGGTGTGGGCCCTGCGCCGGAGCACCTCCACCCAGCCCCAGGAGTGTGCCCGCTGCCTCCAGGGGCATCCTGACTTGCAGGGCCCACAGGTCTGGGCGCTGAGCAGGCGGAGGGCTGGGAGGCACGCTCTTGTGTCTAGGCCTGCTGGCTGCTGCAGGGCAGCTGGCCCACAGTGTCCTGTGCAGCAGGAAGGGGCCGGTGCCTCTGCTCTTGCCTCATCGGCCTCCAGCCCCTTCTATAACAGCAGGAAGCCAGGAAGGGCAAGTTCATGGAGGCTGCCTGGAAGGGCCATGAGGGGATAGCTTGGAGAGGGTCTGTGCGCGAGTCTGGGGGGCACTGGGCCTGCTTCCCGCTCCCTCCGTGGTCCAGGGTTTGGAGAGGCCTGTGGGTGTGCTTTGTCCTTCCTCCCCACTGTGGGACAAGCCAAAGCTGCTTCATCTGGGACCTTCTGCTGGTCTCAGGCGGGCTCTTCAGGGGAGGGACCGGGCAGTGCCCGTGGGCTGGGCGGCCTGGTCACATGAAGACTTGTGTTCGCCATCTGTCCTGACAGGGATGGGGAGCCAGGGAGCTGGGGCTCTCCACCCATCCAGCACCTGCACTTGGGGGATGTGCTGTGTGGGGCTAAGCAGCGAGAGTCCCCATGCCCGTCCCGTCAGCCTTAAGCACCGTCGGGACCAAAAACCATGCCTGGTGGGGGGCCTGGTGCCCAAGGCCTGGTGCAAACCCTGGGGGCACTCCTGCACAGTGCCTGTGCTCACCTGTGACCCTCGGTGGCTCTGTGCTGGTCCCACCCCAACCTGCGCCTGAGCTGGCTCCTGAGGCAGCGAGCGGGGCTGGTGTGAGGACCCGCCCGTGGTGGATGCTCCGTTGATGTCTTTGGGGGCCTGGGGGCCAAGCTGCACTACTTAGGGGACCATGAATTGCTGTCCTCGAAGCCTGGGGTTCTCGCAGGTGATGCGCTGTGGGCATGCTGCGGTGGCACGGCCGGCCTGCTGTCTCCTGGAGCGGGTGCTCCGACGCCTGTGGGCAGCACGACGGTTGAGTGTTCATCAGACCAAAGCAGCCTGCTGGCTGGAAGCTTCTTCGGGATGAGTTAGACCTGCTCATTGAAGAACTCATGGGCGGGATGGGGGCCAGCATTCAGGGGGCCAGCGTCTTGCTGCAGCAGACCTGTCCACTGCCGGAGGCGGGGGCACCGAAAGGTGGGGGAGCAGGAGGAGCCAGGCTGTGGACTGCACTCTCTGTCCTGTTCTGTTCTAGGGGAGCTGCGGCTCCCTGGCTGCGGGGCTGGGGCGAGAGCAGACGCCCCAAGTCCTCCTCGGTGCTGAGCCCTGGCAGAGGCTCCGGAGGCAGGGCGAACCTTCCCCAGAGCTGCCTTTGTGAAGGTAGCTCTTCAGGACCGGAGAAGATGGTGTGTTACAGGAAGGATGAAAGCCTACTTCTGTCCCCAGGGACTGCTGTCCCTCCGTCCCCCTGTGGGGCACTATGTCTGTGACCTCCCCGTGCACACCGACTGACCTGGTGAGGCTGATGTCGCCTGGCCCGATTCAGGAATGGGCAGCAGGCCCCTCGGCCCAGCTTGTCCTGCTGCCCTTTGTCTGGACAGAGTCCCCGCCTCGTGGGGCAGGCCTCCTGGGGAATGTCTGTCTGGGGATGGTCCTGGGTGCCCCCCGAGGAGTTGGCAGGGTGCCTTTGTCTGGTTGTCCACACACATGTGGGGGCTTCCTGGCAGCACCGAGAGGCAGCTGGCCCATGAGGAGGGACGGTGCTCCTCAGGGCCGCCTGCCAGGGGAGTGTGAGTTTCTGGAATGCTGTCCTGGGGCTCTTCTGTCAGCAGAGTTGGGCCAGGTCACAGGCAGGTCCTCCGGTGCCCCTGAGAGACTCCTCTGCTCTCCCCCCAGTCTGGAGCCTGCCTTCCGAGGGGAGTCAGTGTCTTTACACTGCTGTCCACCCACTGTGCTCTTTGGGCCCGCTGGGCATGCGGGGTGACACGGCCGTGGGGGTCATTCGGTCGGGACGGAAGCCGCTCCCCCAGGGCACGGCGATGTTGGGGCTGCTGTTTCTACACCTGGCCCCCCAGGCGTCCAGGGGAGGGGCTGTTTCCAGGTGCTCTGCACCTCCCGCCGGCCCAGGCTGTCTGCTGTCTCTCCTGTCCTGGCTGCTGCACCTTCGGAGCCTAGTGCCTGGGGGCTGGTAGCCCCCTGCCTTCCGGCACCCGCGGTCTGTCTGCTGTCTGCCCACAGCAGGTGCTCAGGGAGTCTGAGGTGAGAGCTCCTGGCCTCTTCCCAGTCGATGGGTCCTCCTGTCCCTACGCTCAGAGGGAGGCACCATCACAAGACGGGTGATGGCTGAACCTGAGCGGGGCCGGCACTTGCCAGTCTGCCCCTGACTTTGCTGCCACTGTGTGGGCTCCACGGTGGCCGTGAGCAGCTCTGCGAGGAGCCCCGAGCAGGGCCTGTCCTTGTCTCGCTTCAGGACTGTGCCTGTGCTTGGCTCGTGGGGGAGGGGAGGCCGGAGCACGTCGTGTGCACACTGCTCGGGTGGCCCTCGCTCGCCTGGTGCCCGGTTCTCCAGCCCCTGCCCCGGGGAGACTGGCCTCGGCCTGAGCGTCCCAGGGCAGAGGCCCCACCTGATGCAGGTTGGGCTGCGGGGGTGCTGTCCACTAGCCTCCTTCCCTGGGAGACAGGGTCCCCTGGCGGTGAGCCATTTGCCTTGGGGACCCTGCTGTCTGGTGGGTGCCCCCAGCATGGCCTCCTGCCGGTGGCCTGGACACGGTGATGGAGACGGGCCAGCTTGGCGGAGGTGAGGGGTCTCGAAGGAACAGATGGGAGGTGCTCCGGTCGTGCTGGTGGTGGGTTCCCTGGTGCAGGCAGGACAATGGGCCCCAGGGGGCTCGGCTGGATGGCCGCAGCCCCTCTGTCCATAGGTACTCCTCCTGGTCCCGCCTGTCACACCAGCGGGGGCCCCTCTACGACTGCACCAAAGCCCCAGCTCAGAGCAGGGCGGCCAACTGTTCCTGCGTCTTTACATCGAAGTCGGTCCTCAGGGTGTTGATCTGCCCTTCGACTGGCCCCACAGTTCAGGGGGCGCCTGGTGACAGGTGTATCCTCACCAGAAAGGCTGCTTTAGCGGTGACACTTGGTGGATGTGTTTTGAAAATATGCTGAGGGGGCCTCCGATTAATACTCTTGCCACTGTTCCTCCCACACACTGTCTCTGATTAGGGCAGTTTGTCCCCAGGTTTTTTTAAGGCTGCTTTTTTAAAAAAGGCTGTCTCCTTATAGGGGTGCAGTGTGAACCCTGAAGAAAATAGAGACAAAAGGAAGGAAGTCTGGCCGTACCGTCTGGAGGTGGCCACCTGTCCGGCCTTCCCTGTATGGCAGGGCCAGCCCCGCCCTCCTGGAGAGCCCAGGGCGCTCGCCCACCCGTGGCCGCCTTCCTGGAGGAGGAGTCACGCAACTACCCGCCCCCCCCCGCCCCCGTGGTTGGAGCGCAGCACACACAAGCGTGGGGACTCATGTGGGGACTCTGGCACAGCCCTCCCCACCGCCGGATTCGTCTCCACCGTGTGCGAGCGTTCCGGCTCCGGCCCCTCTCGGCCCTGAGTGCTGGCATGGTTGTCCGCAAGGCTGTTGGGACTTGTCATGTGAGGCATCGTGTCCCCATCTGTGGGACTTGTGTGGGGTGTCCTGTCCCCATCTGTGGGACTTGTCGTGTGGGGGGCCCGCCGAGTTGAGCCACATGAGAACCGTGCAGACACTGCAGCTCCTGTGAGTGGGGCCCGCTGCCAGAACTTACTCCACTGTGCCAGCCACCCCCCCGTCACACCCCCAGTGCTGCCCGGCGTCTAGCCACGTGCCCCCAACCCTGGTCGCCTTGGGCGCCGTGGGCAGCGGGGCCACAGCTCCTCTACGGGCCTGCGGCAGCCTCTTTCCAGCTGGGCAGGGAACCCCTTCCGTGGGCAGCAGGGGGAGCAGAAGCTTCCAGAGCCAGCACTGCCAGCTCTCAGGGTCCCCTCGGAGCCCAGAGCCCCCGGCCGTCCCAGCCATCTCAGGAGCGGACACCTGGCTCAGGCAGTCGGTCCGGTGGGTTCGGTCTCCTTGGGGACAGCCAGGAAGGCACCTCGAGGGTGGGCCTGGGCCGCCCTGTCCTGCGCCCCGCCCAGACTGCCTCTGGAATTGCTGTCCTGAGGTTTCAGACCCGGTTCCTTAGGTTCCCTGCAGAGGTGTTGGCCCTCAGGGGCACCAGACGGGCCATCACCGTGGACTCTGGGGTCAGGCAGGACCTCCCCCGAGAGTAAACCTTCCTATCTCCCACCGTGCCTCTTGACATGGTGTCCCTGTGCTGCACGGCGGGTCTTTGCTGGCTGGACGCAGAGGTCTGATCCCACAGAGCTGGAGGGAGGGAGAGGGCCCTGCTCCCCACGTCTGTGGGTTTCTTCTGCCTTCGAATAGCCGCTCCCCAGCAAGGCTGGGATGGGGGCCCAGAGCCCTCTCCCTGGAGGAGGGCGGTGCCCCAAACCCATGGGCGCATGCCACCCCTCATACTGCCACTCCCCTGCCCGCCTCCCCTCATACTGCCGCTCCCCTGCCTGCTTCCCTGTGGTGACCAGTAAGCCCCAGGTGCTGTCCGTGGTCACCCTGGCCTAGCCGCCCACTCCAGTGTCCAGTCCCCCCTGAGGTGCCTGGGTGTGAGTGGCTGAGGGGAGACATGCTGCCACCACCCGTCCCCAGCACCCCCTCTGAGGCATTGTGGGGGGTGGCGCTGACCTGCTCTGATCTCCATTCTTCCGGGCAGGAGGAAAGGGCCCTGTTTCGGGAGCTGCTGGCCAGTCGGTCTTACAAGGTCAGCCCCCTGCTGGCCATCGGACAGCAACTGGCCCAGCAGATGCTGCCGGATAACGGTGGCGGCCAGCTCTGACCTGGCCTGGAGGTGTGCCCTGCGCTCCGGGATCCGTCCCTGCCCTCATCACCTTGAGACCTGCGGGCAGGGCCCACCGTGCAGGCAATCTTGGCGTGCTCTCAGGCGGCGAGCCTGAGGGTCCTCGGTACGACCCAGCGCCTAGCAGGCTGCCCGGCAGGCATGAGGACCCCGAGCAGCTCTCCGGCCTGCCGCACGGCCACGTTGCTCTGTGTTTCGGGGGCACTGGCCACCCTCCTGGTTCCTGGAGGCTCGGATGGAACACCTCCTTCCTGCCTGCTGCTCCCGTTCCGTGCCCGCTCTGCTCCACTGGCCCCCTCCCTCCTGTGCCTCCCTTTGGCCCCGAGCCCAGGTTGCTCCCTTCCACCTGCTCCTGCGGCTGAGGGACACAGGGCCACTGCTGTCCAGGAGTCTGGGCCCTGGGAGCAGGCCTGACCCACCCTGGAGCCACACAACTGAGCCAGGAGCTCGATGGGTGTTTATTGTTAGAAGCCCAGGCTTCGGAGGCCAGACTGTGGGAACTCGGACTTAAACCCTTGATTGGAGGATTAGAAGGGGCTGCTTTGCCAGCCAGAGGCCCTGAGCTCGTCTGGGCAGTGGGCCATGCGGGGCCTTCCTGCCCATGTCCTGCAGGCTCAGTGTTGGTGGACGTGCAGCTCAGAGGCCTGAACGCCCACAGCAGCAGCTCTGGGCCCCTGGCAGGGCCTGGACCCCGGTGCCTCTCACAGGCTGTTGTGTGGGGGGTGGGCAACAGCCTCGGGGTGCCACCAGGCACTCTTGGCTTTGTGGCTGAGCTAGTGTGAGCCCCGGATCTGTCCCCAACCTCACGATTCATGGACGTCTGAGCAGAGCCCAGGAAGTCTGTCCAGGAACGGGGTAGGGTGGGGGGGCTGAACTGAATCAGACCCTGGGCCTTCTCTGCATGGGAGCACATGCTGTGCACACATCACAGGGACAGGACACAGACAGGGACAGATGAGACCACAGGGACTGCGGGTGGGAGCCCGAGTCCCCTCAGCCAGAGGTCAGCACGGCCATCTCGCCAGGACAGCAGGTGCACGCAGGCAGGGAGAGCAAAGGAAGGGACGGGCGCAGGGACGCTGGGGAGCGGGCGCCGTGTCGGGGAAGACTCGGTCATAACGCACTTTCCAGCTTCGTAAGTTTAAAACCTAAAAGCTTAACCGACTGAGCCACCCAGGCGCCCCAAATGAATCTCTCCACACCCTCGCCAGCATCTCTAGTCTCTTGATTTGTTCCTTTTAGCCACTCTGGCGTCAGGTGGTGGTTTTGATTTGTCCTCTTTAGAGAAGCGTCTGTTTATGTCTTCTGCCCATTTCTTCACTAGGTTATTTGTTTTGTGGGTGTGGAGTTTGGTGAGTTTCTTGTAGATTTTGGATACTAGCCCTTTATCTGATATGTCAGTTGCAACTATCTCTTCCCATTCCATCGGTTGCCTATTAGTTTTCTTGATTGTTTCCTTTGCAGTGCAGAAGCTTTTTATCTTGATGAGGTCCCAAGAGTTCAGTATTGCTTTCATTTCCCTTGCCTCTGGGGATATGTCCAGTAGGAAATTGCTGCAGTTGAGGTCAAGGAGGTTGATTCCTACTTTTTCCTTGAAGGTTTTGATGATTTCCTGTCTCATATTCAGGTCCTTAGCCATTTTGAGTTTATTTTTGTATATGATGTAAGAAAGTGATCTAGTTTCATTCCTCTGCATGTTGCTGTCCAGTTCTCCAAGCACCACCTGCTAAAAAGGCAGTCTTTTTTCCATCGGATACTCTTTCCTGCTTTGTCAAAAATTAGCCATACATTTGTGAGCCCAGTTCTGGGTTCTCTATTCTACTCCATTGATCTATGTGTCTGTTTTTGTGCCAATACCATACTGTCTTGATGATGACAGCTTTGTAGTAGAGGCTAAAGTCTGGGATTGTGATGGCTCCTGTTTTGGTTTTCTTCTTCAATATGATGTTGGCTATTCGAGGTCTTTTGTGGTTCCATATGAATTTGGGGATAACTTGTTCTAGTTTTGAGAAGAATGTTGATGCAATTTTGATGGGGATTGTATTGAATGTGTAGATTGCTTTGGTTAGTAATGGCATTTTCACCATGTTTATTCTTCCAATCCATGAACAGGGAATGTTTTTCCATTACTTGGTGTCTTCTTCAATCTCTTTCATAAGTTTTCTATAGTTTTCATCATATAGGTCTTTTACATCCTTGGTTAGGATTACTCCTAGGTATTTGATGGTTTTTCGTGCAATCGTGAATGGGATCAGTTTCTTAATTTCTCTTTCAGCTGCTTCATTTTTGGTGTATAGGAATGCAACTGATTTCTGTACATTGATTTTGTACCCTGCAACGTTACTGAATTCATTAATCTGTTCTAGAAGGCTTCTGGTAGAGTCTGCTGGGTTTTCCATGTAGAGTATCATGTCATCTTGGAAAAGTGAAAGTTTGACTTCTTCTTTGCCAATTCCGATGCCTTTTATTTTCTTTTGTTGTCTGATTGCTGATGCTAGGACTTCCAGCACTATGTTAAACAACAGTGGTGAGAGTGGACATCCCTGTTGTGTTCCTGATCTCAGGGGGAAAGCTCTCAGTTTTTCTTCATTGAGGATGATATTAGCTGTGGGCTTTTCATAAACTGCTTTTATAATGTTTAGGTAAGTTCCTTCTATTCTGACTTTCTGAAGGGTTTTTATTAAGAAAGGGTGCTATATTTTGTCAAATGCTTTTTCTGCATCTATCAACAAGATCATATGGTTTTTATCCTTTCTTTCGTTAATGTGATGGAACACATTGATGGATTTGTGAATATTTAAGCAGCCCTATAACCCAGGAATGAATCCCACTTGATCATGATGGATAATTCTTTTTATATGCTGTTGAATTCGATTTGCTAGTGTCTTGTTGAGTATTTTTGCATCTGTATTCATTAAGGATTTTGGTCTGTTCTCTTTTTTGGTTGGGTCTCTGATTTGGGTATCAAGGTGATGCTGGCTTCGTAGAATGAGTTTGGAAGTTTTCCTCCTATTTCTATTTTTTGGAATAGTTTGAGAAGAATGGGTATTAGCTCTGCTTTAAATGTCTGGTAGAATTCCCCTGGGAAGCCATCTGGCCCTGGGCTCTTATTCGTTGGGAGATTTTATAACGGATTCGATTTCTTCACTGGTTATCGGTCTATTCATGCTTTCTATCTCTTCCCGTTTGAATTTTGGCAGTGCATGTGCATTTAGGAATTTGTCCATTTCTTCTGTGTTGTTTAGTTTGTTGGCATATAATTTTTCATAGTAATCTCTGATGATTGCTTGTATTTCTAAGGGATTGGTTGTGATAGATCCTTTTTCATTCATGATTTTGTCTATCTGGGTCCTCTCTATTTTCTTTCTGAGGAGCCTGGCTAGAGGTTTATCAATTTTGTTTATTTTTTCAAAGAATCAGCTCTTGGTTTCATTGATCTGCTCGACTGTTTTTTTTGGATTCTATATTGTTTATTTCTGTCCTGATCTTTATTATTTCTTTTCTTCTGCTGGGTTTGGGGTGTTCTTGCTGTTTCTCTTCTAGTTCCAGTAGGTGCTCCATTAGATTTTGAATTTGCACTTTTTGTAGTTTGTTGAAATTGGCCTGGATTGCAATATACTTTCCTCTTAGGACTGCCTTTGCTGCGTCCCAGATATTTTTGGATTGTTGTATTTTTGTTTTCATTTGTTTCCATATATTTTTAAATTTCTTCTCTAATTGCCTGATTAGCCCAGTCATTCTTTAGTAGGGTGGTGTTTAACCTCCATATTTTTGTAGGTTTTCCAGACTTTTTCCTGTGGTTAATTCCAAGTTTCATAGCATTGTGATCTGAAAGTGTGCATGGTATGATCTCTATTAGTTTATACTTATGGAGGGCTGCTTTATGCCTCAGTATGTGATCAATCTTGGAGAATGTGCCATGTGCCTCGAAAAGGTGAATTTCCTAACTTTAGGATACAGAGTTCTGAATATATCTATCAATTCCATCTGTTCCAATGTTTCTTTCAGGTGCATTGTTTCTTTAGTGATTTTTTGTCTGGTTGAACTGTCTATTGCTGTCAGTGGAGTGTTAAAGTCCCTTGCAATTAGCACATTCTTATCAATAAGATTGTTTCTGTCTGTGATAAATTTTTTCATGTATTTGGGCACTCCCGAATTTGGTGCATAGATATTTATAATTGTTAGCTCTTCTGAGAGAGAGACCCTGTAATTATTGTATAATGTCCTTCTTCATCTCTTGTTACTGCCTTTACTTTAAAGTCCAGTTTGTCTGTAATAATTATGGCTACTCCGACTTTCTTTTGGTTTCCAGTCACATGATAGACATTTCTCCAGTCTCTTTACTTTCAACGTGAATGTATCTTTAGGTCTAATATGAGTCTCTTGTAGACAGTGAATAGATGGATTTTGATTTTTTATCCATTCTGCTACCCTGTGTCATTTGGTTGGAGCATTCAATCCATTTACATTCAGAGTTATTATTGAAAAATTTGGGTCTAGATTCATTGTGTTCTCCATAGAATTCATGTTTATAGTGGTGTCTCTGGCACCTTGTGCCAGAAATCTTCATAGAGTCCCTCTTAGGATTTCTTGTAGGGCTGGTTTGGTGGTCATGAATTCTCTCAATTTTTGTTTATTTGAGAACTCCTTTTTCTCTTCTTGTATTTTGAATGACAGGCTTGCTGGATAAAGGATTCTTGGCTGCATGTTTTTTCTATTAATCACATTGAAGATTTCCTGCCATTCCTTCCTGGCCTGCCAAGTTTCATTAGATATGTCTGTAATCACTCTGATAGGTTTCCCTTGGTACATGAGGGCCCTTTTCTCCCTAGCTGCTTTCAGAATTCTCTCTTTATCTTTATACTTTGCCAGTTTAACTATAATATGTCGTGCCAAAGGTCAATTCAATTACATCTTAAGTGGGTTTTTTGTGCCTCTTGAATTTGAATGTCTATTTTTTTCCCCAGATTTGGGACATTCTCAGTTATAATTTGGTCTAGTGTCCCTTCAGGACCTTTCTCACTCTCTTCCTCTTCAGGAATTCCCATGATGGGGATGTTGTTCCGTTTGATTGTATCACTCAGGTCTCGAATTTTCCTTTCCTGCTCCTGGATCAATTTCTCTCTCTTTTTTTCAGTTTCCTCTTTCGCTATAACTGTATCTTCTAATTCACCTATTCTTCTCTCTGCCTCCTCTCTTCTTGAGGTGGCTGCCTCCATTTTATTATTAACCTCCTTTATAGCCTTTTTTTTTTTTTTAGTCATCACACCTATTTCAAAGTTCGTAGTCCTTGTCTCGGTTGCTTCTTTGATGCTTTTTTCAACCCCAGAAATTAATTTTATGTCAAGTTTTTTAAACTGTTGTTCAGTGATGTTGTTTAGGTCTGTGATGAGCAGTTCTGTGGCAGTGACTACTTCCTGGAGGCTCTTCAAGGGAGAGTTCCATCGTTTTGTCATTTTGGCTAGCTTTCTGTCCCGTGTCAGTTTTAAAAAGTTCATTGTGCACTGTGCACCTGTTAATATTGCTCTGTTAAAGGAGGCTTATTGACTGTCCAGGGATTGTCGTTTCAGGAAATATTCTTTTAATGGTGTCTATCCGTTGATCTCTTCTTGTGCCTTTGATTATTTTATTTCCTTACTTAGTGATATTGGGACTCTCCACCACGTGTACTTTGGCTTGTTTCTTGAGGTAACCCTGAAAAGGAAAACAGACAAAAAGTGGAAAGGAAGAAACAAAAAAGGAAAGGAGATGAAAGAAAAGAAAAGAAGAGAAGACAGAAAAGGTGTGGGGGCAGATACAATAAAAGATAATGGACATTCTAA
The DNA here is from genome assembly GCA_004023785.1 of Mungos mungo. Classification (NCBI taxonomy): domain Eukaryota; kingdom Metazoa; phylum Chordata; class Mammalia; order Carnivora; family Herpestidae; genus Mungos; species Mungos mungo. The sequence goes on from PISW01014000.1 coordinate 19,481, forward strand.
AAGCATAAAGCTAGCAGAGGGGAGAGATAAGAATGAGCTAAGGGAGAATATATCTGGATGGCAGAAGATAAAAAGAGAAAGAAGAAAAAGGATAAAAATTTAAAGTAAAATAAAATAAAGCAGCTCTCAGGTGCCGGTGGGCGTGGTTTTGTGTAGGTAGGTCTCTGGGGCTGCTCTCCAATGCACCACCTTGGTGGTTGTGGAAAGAAGGCAGTGCCCCAAGCTCTGCTTGAAACAAGCTCTGCAAGCTGCTCTTTTAAGTCCGATCTCCTGGTGCCACGGGGAGCCAAGTTGTATTTTCCAATCTCTGCCTCACTTCAAAATCCTAGTCCATGCACTTTAATGCTACCATCCGAGATGAGATGCAGTTTGCGCTGGTGGCTGGCTTCTTAGCCGGGATCATGTAGGGGGATAGGGCTCTTTCTCTTAGTGACACCCGGGATTGGTATCTCTGCTGCCTGAGATGAGGTGCACTCCCGATGGCGGCCAGCTTTCCATCCGGGATTGCGTAGGGGTGGGGGTGTTTTTCCTGGTGATGAGCACTGCTGCTGCCTGAGATGAGATGCACTCCCGCTGGTGGCTGGTCTCCAAGCTGCAGTCACCTAGGGGGAGGGGGCTGTTTCTTCTGGTGCTGTCCAGGGTCGGCACCAATGCTGCGGAATCTAAGGAAGAATTTGCCAGCTATATGGGATGGGGTTCTCTCCCTGAGCCCAGCAATTATATATGGGGTGACAATATCTCTCTCTGTCCCAGGCTAAGTTCTTTATCATGTCTCTAGAGATAGTACTATGAGTGTTTTTCAGTCTTTGTTTTTCTTCCTCTTGTGTCTCTGGGGCTCTGTGCACTCTTCCTGTGTTGGGCTGGACCTGGGGGTCCCACCACTCAGTACCTCTGGGGCACAGCCCATTTTTTAATTTCCCCCATTCACACTCACTCACTCAGGCATCTTTCAGGTTGTCTTCTATCTGGAGTCTGTGTGTTCTCCTCCCAGTTTTGCGGATGAGAGTATTGACGTTTCAGTCCTTCTCAGTTTGATAGATGCAGGCAGGTGAAGATTACAGAGCTCCCCACTTCTCTGACATCTTGGCTCTCCCCCCTTCTTGTTCATTTACTTTTCAATTAATACTTGGGTTTTTTCCCCCATATCTTACCTTTTGTAAGTAATACTGCAATAAAAATTGAGGTGTATACATCTTTTAGGAATAGTGTTTTAAGTTTAAGTGCTAAGATGTCTAAGTATTAAGAGGACCCTATGCTGATGGTACTCCTTAGATACAACTAATAATTATCAAGTCATTCTGAATAGTCAACAAATTATCTAAGGACTTATAGAACCAACTGGACCACTAGAGAGGGAGAAGAGGCCATATTATGGTGGTAAAAGATGTGGAGAGGTGCTTTTGGGGATAAATTGATCACTGGTGCTTTGGAGCAGAGAGCACCCTGTTGAGGCAAAGAGGGGAGAGACAGGAGTGCTCAGGGGATTACAAAGGAAAACACCTCTCCAAAATCATTGACTGGGAAAATGAGAAGCTAATTTTGATGAGTATTTGCCACCAGCAGGGTGCAAAAGCTAAAATTTTAGAGATCCATGGCCTGGCTGGTATAGAGCCCTGGGGGCCCTGCAGTATTCCTGTAGAGTAGGCAGACAGGATCTGAGTAGGCAAAAGCAGAGGCATGATTTGTAGATCACCTGGGACACAATTGGTGAGGCAGAACCCCCTTTCTTGATGGAGACATTGTGTCTCTAGGGACAAAAGTAGTGTCATTATGTCTCCAGTGACAAATGAGCCATTAGATGCCATTTCCATCCCTCGCCCCTCTGCATATGCTCAGAGACACCTGCTGAAGGTGGTAACCTTTACTCCAAAGGCCACATACCTGCCATCTGCTGAGTCATCCTTCTGGGCCAAATCTGCATCAGCCCTAGTATAGTGAGTGTTGGTTCCTACTACACCTGGTTCCTAAAGTTTGGATTTAAAACTCAGCTAGCTTGGCAGGGATAAAACTAAAGTATGATATGTTTCTCCAGTTAGGTAAGAAAACCAGACACATGTAAAAACAGCAATCTGAAAAAAAAAATCAATCACAGAAAAGGGGAAATTATCTGCTCTACTGGGAGGGCTTCTCTGACTTTAGCCAGCAGACACTCCCCACTCGGGGGACAGTGGAACTGGAGGGGTGATTTTCCTCCTCTTTCCTTCAGCATAAACTAACTTCACTAAACAGCGTAAGGCCAAAACTGGCTGCTTCAAATGCTTACAAGCCCCACTGCCCTGCATTCTGGTGGTACTGCTTTTCTATGGCAATTGTGCTGAAGGACTAACACAGCCAGCCCCGCGCCCCCCGAAAACCAGTAGAATCCCTCCCATGCAACACCTCTACCAATCATAGAGCTCTGCAAAGTTTCAAGTGTAAGGGGAATCGAATCACATAATCATTAACAAACAGATTGGAGCACATTGACATAAAATATGACACTCTGTGGCCAAGGTTCATATACTCCACACAGTGGGCAAGGAAAACCTCAAGAGGACTGGCCTGAAGGATATGGCAGCCATAATATAGCAGCAGATTACCTGCAGGACACACTACAGACATATCCTGAAGTGCCAGGATCTGGACATTATATGACCAGTTCTTCATAAAGCCATTAATCTCAGAGGCACAAAAGATAACAAACTTACCTAACATAAAAAAGAAACCAGACTTAGATAATATGCCAAGACGGAACAATTCATCTTCCAAGAAATGTCAAGAAAATGTCATGGCCAATTGTCTACTTGAAACAGATATGCCTGATTCACAATATCAAGCAACAATTATAAGAATACGTCTTATGCTTGAGGAAGGCATAGAAGACAACAGGGAGTCCATTACCCCAAAGATAGAAAAAAAACCTTAAAACCAATTACACCAAATGAAAAATGCAATAACGAAAATTCAAAACTGACTGGATTTATGGACCACAAGAATGGAAGAAACAGAGGAACGATTAAGTGACATGGACAATAGATTTATGGAAAATAAGGAAGCTGATCAAAAGAGAGAATAAAAAATCTTGAATCATGAAAGTAAACATAGGGAACTCAGTGATTCCATGAAAGGTAATAACACTTCTTCTGAAATCTCAGGAAAAGAAGAGAGAGAAAAAGTGTCAGATGATTTATGTGAGGGACTTATATAGTTGAAGACTTACCCAGTATGGAGAAGGAAATTGACTTCAAAATTCAGGACACACAATAACTTCCATCAACGTCAACAAAACCAGAGGAAAACCATGACATATTTTATTTAAATTTGCAAGATATAGAGATAAAGAAAAAATAATAAAAGCAACAAGACAAAAGTCCCTAACTCACAAAGGAAGACACAGGAGATCAGCAGTGGTTCTCTCCACATGTCGGAGACCAAGCCTTCCAGCTGGCGCCTGTCCCGCGGAGGCAGACGCAGAAGGGCAGAAGCACACAAAAGATCAAATACCGTATTTAGTGCTGCTCCCCCGCCCCCCATATCGCTAAGGCAATGTCTTAAGGGGCATTTCATTGACTATGCATTTTCTACTCTATTCACCTAGTGCTACGTAGGCCAGCTATTTGAATATCTCCACCCTAAAAGCATATATATTGACGCATTTCGAATAAACTCTCTCTCTTCCACTGACCAGGAAAATCGTGAGTGTGTCTTTGCTTGCTGCGTCTTTCTCTGTCCCCCTTCTCTCTCCCTCCCCTCAGGTGTAGGACCTGCCGGCGAAGGCGTGTCCTATAGGAGGCGCG
>PISW01014001.1:0-23219 GCA_004023785.1 Mungos mungo
ATTGATCAGTTCTAGAAGACTACTGATGGAGTCGGTTGGGTTTTCCAAGTAGAGTAACATGTCATCTGTGAAAAGTGAAAGTTTGCCTTCTTCTTTGCCAATTCTGATGCCTGTTATCTCCTTTTGTTGTCTGATTGCTGATGCTAGGACTTCCAGCACTATGTTAAACAACAGTGGTGAGAGTGGACACCCCTGTCGTGTTCCTGATCTTGGGGGGAAAGAAAGCTCTCAGTTTTTCCCCATTGAGGATGATATTAGCTGTGGGCTTTACATAAACTGCTTTTATAATTTTTAGGTAAGTTCCTTCTATTCCCACTTTCTCAAGGGTTTTTATTAAGAAAGGGTGCTGTATATTGTCAAATGCTTTTTCTGCATCTATCGACAGGATCATATGGTTTTTATCCTTTCTTTTGTTAATGTGATGTATCGCATTGATAGATTTGCGAATATTGAACGAGCCCTGTAAACCAGGAATGAATCCCACTTGATCATGATGGATAATTCTTTTTATATGCTGTTGAATTCGATTTGCTAGTATCTTGTTGAGTATTTTTCCATCTGTATTCATTAAGGATATTGGTCTGTAGTTCTCTTTTTTGGCTGGGTCTCTGGGAATCAAGGTGATGCTGGTTTCATAGAATGAGTTTGGAAGTTTTCCTTCTATTTCTATTTTTTGGAATAGTTTGAGAAGAATGGGTATTAACTCTGCTTTAAATGTCTGTTAGAATTCCCCTGGGAAGCCATTTGTCCCTGGGCTCCTATTCATTGGGATATTTTTGATAATGTATTCGATTTCTTCACTGGTTATCAGTCTATTCATGCTTTCTATCACTTCCCATTTGACTTTTGGTAGTGCATGTGCATTTAGGAAATTCTACATTTCGTCTAGATTGTCCAGATTGTCGGCATATAGTTTTTCATAGTAATCTTTGATGACTGCTTGTATTTCTAATGGATTGTTTGTAATAGATCCATTTTCCTTCATGATTTTGTCTATTTGGGTGCTCTCTCTTTTCTTTCTAAGGAGCCTGGCTAGAGGTTTATCAATTTTGTTCATTTTTTCAAATAAACCAACTCTTGGTTTCTTTGATCTGCTCAACTGTTTTCTTGGATTCTGTATTGTTTATTTCTTCCCCGATCTTTATTATTTATTTTCTTCTGCTGGGTTTGCATTGCTCTTGCTGCTCCACTTCCAGTTCCATTAGGTGCTCTGTTAGATTTTGAATTTGCGCTTTTTCTAGTTTGTTGAGATTGGCCTGGATTGCAATGAACTTTCCTCTTAGTACTGCCTTTGCTGTGTCCCAGAGATTTTGGATTGTTGTATTATCATTTTCACTTGTTTCCATATATTTTTTAATTTCTTCTCTAATTGCCTGATTAGCCCAATCATTCTTTAGTAGGGTGGTTTTTAACCTCCACATTTTTGGAGGTTTTCTAGACTTTTCCTGTGATTAATTTCAAGTTTCATAGCATTGTGATCTGAAAGTGTGCATGGTATGATCTCAAATCGTTTATTTTTATGGAGGGCTGCTTTATGCCCCAATATGTGATCTATCTTGGAGATTATGCCATGTGCACTCGAAAAGAAGGTGAATTTCCTATCTTCAGGATGCAGAGTTCTAAATATATCTATCTATTCCATCTGTTCCAAGGTGTCGTTCAGGTCCATTGTTTCTTTAGTGATTTTCTGTCTGGTTGATCTATCCATTGCTGTCAGTGGAGTATTAAAGTCCCCTGGAATTAGCACCTTCTTATTCATAAAATTGTTTCTGTCTGTGATTAATTGTTTTCTGTATTTGGCACATAGATATTTATAATTGTTAGCTCTTCCTGATGTAGAGACCCTATAATTTTTATATAATGTCCTTCTTCATCTTTGTTACTGCCTTTACTTTAAAGTCCAATTTGTCTGATATGAGTAAGGCTACTCTGAGTTTCTTTTGGTTTCCAGTCGCATGATAGACATTTCTCCATCCCCTTACATTCAATCTGAAGGTGTCTTCAGGTCTAAAATGCATCTCTTATAGAGAGCAAATAGATGGATTTTGTTTTTTATCCCTTCTGCTACCCTGAGTCGTTTGGATGGAGCATTCAGTCTATTTACATTCAATGTTAGTATTGAAAAATGTGGGTTTAGATTCATTGTTTTCTCCATAGAATTCTTGTTTGTAGCGGTGTCTCTGGTATTTTGCATTCTTTGTTACATTTCCCTCATATAGTCCCTCTTAGTAATTCTTGTGGGGCTGATTTGGTGGTGATAAATTCTCTCAATTTTTGTTTATTTGTGAACACCTTTATATCTCCTTCTATTTTGAATGACAGGCTTGCTGGGTAAAGGATTCTTGGCTGCATATTTTTTTGCTGATCAACACTTTGACGATTTCCTGCCATTCCTTCCAGGCCTACCAAGTTTCAGTAGATAGGTCTTTCATCACTCTGATAGGTTCCCTTTGTATGTTATGGCCCTTTTATCCTTAGCTGCTTTCAGAGTTTTCTTTATCTTTATATTTTGCCAGTTTCACTTTGATATGTCATGCCAAAGGTAGATTCAAATTACATTTTAGAAGGTTCTTTGTGTCTCTTGACTTTGAATGTCTATATCTTTCCCCAGATTTGGGAAATTCTCAGTCATAATTTGGTCTAGTATCCTTTCAGGACCTTTCTCTCTTTCTACCTCTTCAGGAATTCCTATGATACTAATATTTTTCCATTTGATTGTATCACTCAGGTATCGAATTCTCCTTTCTTGCCTCTGGATCAATTTCTCTCTTTTTTCTTTTTCCGGCTTCCTCTTTTGCTATAACTGTGTTTTCTAATTCACCTATTTTTCTCTCTGCCTCTTCAATCCATAGGTGGCCACCTCCATTTTATTATTCACCTCATAATAGCCTTTTTTTTAACTCATCACACCTATTTTGAAAGTCTCTAGTTATTGTATAGTAGCTCTCTGATGCTTTTTTCAAGCCCAGTGATTAATTTTATGACAAATATTCTAAATTCTTGTTCTTTTATGTTGTTTAGATCCATTTTGAGCAGTTCTGTGGCTGTGACTCTTTCCTGCAGTTTCTTCAGAGGAGAGTTCTTTCGTTTCATCGTTTTGGCTAGTTTTCTGTCCCTTGTCAGTTTTAAAAGCTCATTGTGTACTCTGCACCTGTTAGTATTGCTCTGTTAAAGGAGGCTTACTGACTGTCCAAGGCCTGTCATTTCAGGAAATGTTCTTTTAATGGTGTCTCTCAGTTTCTCTTATTGTGCCTTTTATTATTTTATTTCCCTACTCAGCAATATTTGGGACTCTCTGTCATGCATACTTTGGCTTGTTTCTTGGGGTAGCCCTGAAAAGGAAAACAGACAGCCAAACACACAGGGAACATAGCACACAAACACACAGAGAAATCAAATAAATTAAAAGGGAGAAATGAAGAAAAGAAAAAGAAGGGAGAATAGAGAGAAGAAAAGAAAAGAAGAGAAGAAATAAAGGGGGGCAGAGACAACAAAGGACAATGAACAGTCTAAAAGCAGATAACCAGTCGAAGGGAGAGATAAGAATGATATAAGGGAGAATATATCTGGATGGTAAGAGGGAGAAAAGAGAAAGGAGAATAAAAAGTAAAAATAAAAAACTAAAAAAGAGTAAAAAAGGTGATAATAATAAAAAATAAGTACAAAAAATGCAGCAGCTCCCCCTAGCAGATAGCATGGTCTGGTGAAGGTAGGTCTACGGAGCTGCTCTTGGAGGCCCCGCCTTGGTGGTTGTAGAGAGTAGAATGGCGGAGTTCCAAGCTCTGCTGGAAGTAAGCACTGCAAGTCACTCTTATGAGTCGGATCTCCTTGTGCAGCGACTGAGCCAAGCTGTATTTTCCAGACTCACCTTGCTTCAAAATCCTAGTCCATGCACTTTTATGCTACCACAAATGGGATGTACTAGCTTTGTCAGCTGGCTTCCTAGCCAGGATCTCGTGGGGAGAGGGAGCAGTTTCTCTTGTCCCTGGCTGGGATTTGTGTTGCAGGTGCCAAAGGTGAGGTGCACAGCAGGAGGTGAAGTTCGTGCCCCTGCAGCCACTGCAGCTGGCTCAGCCAACTCCCAGCTGGGATTGCATAGGGAGAGGGAGCAGTTTCTCTTGGCATTGGCTGGGATTCACACTGCTGCTGCCTGAGGTGTGGTGCACTGCTGGAAACGAGGTGTGTGCTCCTGCAGCTGCAGCCCAATTGTGCCCCCCCCACAGCAGCCACTGCAGCTGCCTTCTCCCTGCCAGGATCTCAGAGGGCTGGGAGCTGTTTTTTCCTTGTGCCTCCCTGGATTCAGGATTCGCGCTGCCCAGTGGTATATATGGAGTGAGAGTTTTTCTCTCCGTGCAGGGTTAAATGTTCTTTATTTCTTCTCTAGAGACAGTATCATCAGCGTGATCAGTTTATCTTTCTCTTCCCTTTGTCTCTCAGGGGCTCTGCATGCTTTTCCTGTGTTGGACTGTGGCTTCCACCTCCCCTGCCCCTCTTTGTACTCACTCACTCAGGCATATTTGAGGTTCTCCTCTTTCTGGAGTCTGTATTTTATCCTTCCAGTCTTGTACATAAGAGTAATGTCCTTCTCAGTTCGATAGATGGGGTGGATGAAGTTTACAGAGCTCCCTTCTTCTCTGCCATATTGGCTCCTCCCCTTAAATAATTTTTCAAAACCTAGATTATGTAAGCCTAAAAACAAAAATATCTTCACATAAGTAGTTGATAAAATTGTGTCTTATGAAAGTACAAATTAACAATTCTGAAACTATAGTTATATGTCACTGGAATTGGACAAATATGTAAAGGAATGGCAGGCAATATACAATAGATTTCTCACTTTTGAAGTGGGAGTTTATAGATAAGCAAAAAGCAAAAGTTTGGATAAACAATGTGTCAGTGGATTAGAATTGGAGAAATCATAAGATAAAACATATACACTCATTTTTAACCTAATGTAGATACGAATGAATGCATCCATACATATATACGTATGCAAGGGTAAGGAATGAATGTACAATATAATCCTGGAGTGGGTGCACCTGGGTGGTCAGTCGAATAAATGTCTGACTTTGGCTCAGGTCATGATCATGCAGTTCATGAGTTCAAGCCCACATTGGGCTCTGTGCACACATCTTGGAGCCTGGAACCTGCTTCAGATTTTGAGTCTCCCTCTCTCTCTCTGCCCCTCCCCAGCTTGCTCTCTCTCTCTCTCTCTCTCTCTCTCTCTCTCTCTGTCTCTCTCTCTCAAGAATAAACATTAAAAACATATGCTTTTTTAAAATAGTTTATTGTCAAATTGGTTTCCATACAACACTCAGTGCTCTTCCCCATAAGTGCCCTCCTCCATCACCACCACCCCTTTTCCCCCCTCCCCCTTTTCCTTCAACCCACAGTTCATTTTCAGCATTCAACAGTCTCTCAAGTTTTGCATCCCTCTCTCTCCCCAACTCTCTTTCCCCCTTCCCCTCCCCATGGTCCTCCATCAGGTTTCTCCTGATTTCCTGCCAGACCTATGAGTGCAAACATATGGTTTCTGTCCTTCTCTGCCTGACTTATTTCGCTTAGCAAGACACCCTCGAGGTCCATCCACTTTCCTACAAATGGCCAGATTTCATTCTTTCTCATCACCATCTAGTTCTCCATTGTGTATATATACCACATCTTCTTGATCCACTCCTCAGGTGATGGACATTTAGGCTTTTTCCATGTTTTGGCTATTGTTGACAGTGCTGCTATGAACATTGGGGTACGTGTGCTCCTATGCATCAGCATTTCTATATCTCTTGGGTAAATCCCTAGCAGTGTTATTGCTGGGTCATAAGGGGGTTCTATGGATAGTTTTTTGAGGAACCTCCACACTGTTTTCCAGAGCAGATGCATCAGTTTACATTCCCACCAACAGTGTAGGAGGCTGCCCACATCTCCATACCCTCGCCAGAATCTATAGTCTCTTGATTTGTTTATTTTAGCCACTCTGACTGGCATGAGGTGGTATTTCAGTGTGGTTTTGATTTGTGTTTCCCTGATGATGAGTTATGTTGAGCATCGTTTCATGTGCCTGTGGTCATCTGGATGACCTCTTTGGAGAAGTGTCTCTTCATGTCTTCTGCCCATTTCTTCACTGGGTTATTTGTTTTGTAGGTGTGAAGTTTGGTGAGTTCCTTGTATATTTTAGATACTAGCCCTTTTTCTGATATGTCATTTGCAAATATCTTTTCCCATTCTGTAGGTTGCCTATTAGTTTTCGTGGTTGTTTCCTTTGCAGTGCAGAAGCTTTTTATCTTGATGAAATCCCAAGAGTTCAGTTTTGCTCTCATTTCCCTTGCCTTTGGGGATGTGTCGAATAGGAAATTGCTGCGGTTGAGGTCTAGGAGGTTGTTTCCTACATTCTCCTCGAGGGTTTTGATGGTTTCTTGTCTCACATTCAGGTCCTCCAGCCATTTTGAGATGATTTTTGTGTATGGTGTAAGAAAGTGGTCTAGTTTCATTCTTCTGCATGTTGCTGTCCAGTTATCCCAGCACCACCTGCCAAAGAGGCAGTCTTTTTTCCATGGGATACTCCTTCCTGCTTTGTCAAAAATTAATTGACCATACATTTGTGGGCCAATTCTGGGTTCTCTATTCTATTCCATTGGTCTATGTGTCTGTTTATGTGCCAATACCATATTGTCTTGATGATGACAGCTTTGTAGTAGAGGCTAAAGTCTGGGATTGTGATGCCTCTCGTTTTTGTTTTCTTCTTTAAAATAACTTTGGCTAATCGGGGTCTTTTGTGGTTCCATACGAATTTGAAGATAGTTTGTTCTAGCTTTGAGAAGAATGTTGGTGCAATTTTGATGGGGATTGCATTGAATGTGTAGATTGCTTTGGGTAGTAATGACATTTTCACAATGTCTATTCTTCCGATCCATGAACAGGGAATGGTTTTCCATTTCTTGGTGTCTTCTTCAATCTCTTTCATAAGTTTTCTATAGTTTTCATCATAAAAACATATGCTTTTTAAATTATAATTCTGGAGCATATTGTAGAGCTAGAAAGTAATAAAAAGCTAAAAGAATTACTGCCATGATAAAGATATACTAGAGAAACAAAGAAGTCAACTGAAAAAGTTCATAGTAGCCAAATCTGGAAAAAATTGAGGAAGAAAATTTTAAAAATATAATACATAATTCTAAATAATTTATGTATATACTCCTCTCAATAAAGTGGAGCATAACTCTGAACCCTTTAAGTATGAGCTACATTTACTGACTTGACAAAGTTTAGAATGTGATAAAAAGGAAGAAGGAAAGAAAGAAGACAAGAAAAAAAGTAGGTTGATGGGAGGGAAGGAGAGAAGTAAATTCATAATAGAAAAAACATAGCCATGTGATCAAGTTAACATCAACAGTGATGTTACATTAATAGTATGTATCTTTGAGATTATGTAATAAAAATGGGTCTTTATCTGCGTTGTTTTCTATCCTCAGTTTATTATGAGAAAAAACGTTAGGCAAATCTAAATTGAGAAACATTCTACAAAATATCTGACAATTCTTTTCAAAGCTGTTAGGGTCATAAAACATAAAGAACGTCTGAGAAATTGCCACAGTCAAAGAGAGTTTAAGGAGATATGACGACTAGATGTAATATGCTGTAGTAATCTGGGTAGGATCCTGGAACATAATCACATTAGGTAAAACTAAAGAAATATAAAATATTGACTTTAATTAATTGTAATGTATCAATATTGGTTCCCTACCTATAACAAATATAATATAAGCTACTAATATTAGGGAAAAATTTGTGTGGGATATGTGGGGATTTTCTATACTATCTTTGAAATAATTTTATAAATCCAAGACTATTCTTAAATCAAATGTTTATTTAAATATAAAAAATAGATTTGATTACCCTTGAGTTTGCTTTCTCCTACAGGCTGGTTCATGGATATTTTAGTATATGTGCTGCTGAAGCGAGCGCGGATTCATGGATATTTGAGTGACCTGGCTTCAGCATTACAAAAGACAACCATCTCGAGAACAGCAGAACTGCAAGGTATAACCTAAGTCTCTGAATGTTCTTACGGATAACCACCACTTAATAAGTTTAATATTGTATATTTTTGCTCATATAATGAGTGAAAATTGTATTTCCTTTTTTACTAATTAGTAGTGTATCGATGATCTTTACATTTTCAGGGGCTACTATTATTTCCTTTTCTGTGAATTACTTCATTATATCTTTGGGCCAAGGGTTGATTGTCTTTTTTTTTAATCAATTTTAGATTCTGAAAATAAATCTTTGTTATATACTTTCCACATCATTTATTCTGTTCTGTTTCTGTATTAATTTTTGATGGTTTATTTTGTTATGTAAAAGGTTAATATATATATGTATATATTTAAATTTATCAAGCTTTTGCCTTATAGGTTTGATGTTTTAACATGTTTATATGCCTTCCTTATTGTAAAGTTGTAAATTCACTCCATATTTAATATTTTAATGCTTTCATGGCTTTATTTGTTGAATTAAAAAAATTAATCATTAAAAAAATTTTCATAATGCTAGATAAAAACTGTGTTCCATGGCAGGGAGGACCTTGGAATGATTGAAAAAATTAAATAAACCTAGTGTGGCTAGAACATTATAAATTGAGGAGGAAAGTGGTGAAAATTTAAGTTAGGGAAGTACGTGATAGGTAAATCATGAAGCCTTGTACCATTTGAATTATTGTGCATGTTAAAGACATTGGAGAATATACGTTGCTATCTTCCTGTATGCAGCTGGAGTTATATGGACTAAAAAGACACATAGATCATTGGAAATAGGAGAGAAGTGGAATTATTTGGGCTATTTAGTCTGCAGACAAGCTGCTTCAGATACATCTTATTCAATAATTGAATTAAAATGGAGGTAAGATATGGAATATTTTTGTAAGCTCCATATATAGACATATTTCTGTAAGCTCCAGTATGTAGATATAATAGAGAACTATTGATCCAGTGTCTTCTCTAACTTTATTATACTTTATTAGTATTCCTATGCATTCTTAAAGTGATTACTATATGCCAACACAGTTGTGAAAAATTCAATTTGCTGAGTGGCAAGGACATTCATTTGCCTTAGGAGTAATCAAGTGTTCCAAAAGAAAAAAAAAAGTGGTTACCAATAAATAATATCTAAAGGCTGAAGGTTCTTTTCACTCTCAAGAAACATCCTGGAAGAGGCAGATAAGTATTTCCACAATCCTCTTATTAAATGAAGTCACTTCATATTTATTCAAATAATATTTGAAAAACAACATATAGAGTATGAAACTTGGAAACTGATTTTAAAAAAACCTTCTTCCAATTAGCAATTGTTTCCATATGGTATAAATGTTTTTTCTGTATAAAAAACTTAATTTTATGCTGTTATTTGTTTTCCTAATTATACAACGTTTGATCACTCAAGTTTGTCTGGTTGGAACTGCAGATAAAACAGGTCCAGAGAAACGCATCTGGCAAGAAAGCAAACTCTTTTACAACAGGAAAGTCCAGCCATAGACTTGCATTTTGTGAGCCTATGGCCTTCACGTTAAATCCTGTGCTTTGTTTTCCCTTACTTAATTTCACTTATACTTTGGTGACTATTGTACAGAGTGATCCATACACTTAAACTGTTTAAAATACAATTGCCACGGAAATTTGATAATTTCATCCTAAAGAAAGGTTGAGGAAAACTCAGGAAGAGCTCCAATTACTGGAAACTGGAAAAAATTAATCTTGATTAAAGTACTTCCCCCATGAAAATAGGACCTCCTGAACTTTGTAAGCGCTGATTAAAGGAAGCTGTTTCTTGGAGGAATATATTACTGTACTTTTTCCAGGATTTTCCAGGAATATTAAAATTAAATAGTAGAAACATCAAAAAATATCTTTAAAGGTGTAATTTAGTGGAATGTTGGCAACAACTTACCTCAGTGCCTCTCAAAAATGATGTGCCAAAATATGCAAACTACATTCCAAAACCTTAATGGTTGTTAGGAATGCTTATCAGCTGTCATTACCAATAAGGCTTTCCAAGTGAAAAAAAAAAAAGAACCTGGAGGATTACAGAGGATTATTGTCCACTGGAGTATAATATATTTATCATTAGGAATCTGGTGAGTTCCTTTCCTCTACCTAATAATTTCAAATATAAGACCTGGGAGGAATTTGCAAAGATTGAATTACTTATAACTTCTGGGTTTTGTAAGTGACTTACTATCATTATCAGATGAATCAGTAAGTATATCTTCAAATGTCTTACTATTTTAACCCAGTATTATAAACTTGCTTTTCATGTGACAAAAAAAGTAATCTATTACAGTGTTCAATGCTGAAATGATCTGAATTATTTTTATTTGATTGAAAATGTATCCTCTTTGCTTTATAGACCAGTGAAAATACAGGAAATAAACATTTCCTGCAGTTATTTTAAGTGATTCTACAGTGGTTCAAGCCTGCATTTCATTTTTGTCCTGTAATTTCAGTATCTGACATGAGTTACAGGAAAATTTTACATTTCAGAGCCAATTATATCATTTCCCACCACATTCTTTCCAGAGAATTGGAAGCTCTACACCACCATCATTAAGTTTAATTAATAAATTTAAATATTAACTATATCTTAAACATTTGTTATGCAGGCAATGGGCACTATGATGTTTTTTGACCATATAATTTGTTATTGACTCCAGATCCTTGATAAGTTTAAAATATTCTTGTGTAAGTCCATTCTTGGTGGGGAATGCAGGAAAAAGAATGGCAGTATGACCCAGGGTGTTTTCACATTGTCAGTTGCCATGGAAGATTTCAAAAATATTTTGAAAGTTATTTTTTGGACATGAAACTAATAGTGTACAAAATGCTATTAGAGCCAACTGAGCAATTAAGCATTTGAACCAAGCTCTGTCTTATTGGAAAAGAGAATTTAAGAAGACTGAAGAAGTGTTTGTTCTTCTACCATGTAATAGCAGAAATCCTGTGCCTCTCCAGGATAACAATTAAAAAGCTTAAATTCATAGAAGCTCTGATTTGGAAGGGACAGTAGAAGAAAAATTCACTTTCTTACTTTTTATGACATCTCTAACAGACGATTATAGCTCATTTAAACATTACCTCTGTGAGTAACTTATTCCTAAAAACAGCCCATTTGATTGGATGGCATCTTTATTCTGATGTTCTTCAGGAATGAACTAAGTTTGTTTCTTGATGACTTCATCCAGTTGACCTTAATGCTTAGATCCAGAATAACTCTCTTCCTTCTTTAACCTGACACATTTTTAAATGTTTGCAATCATTTTGTTCCTAAAAATCCATTTCTTTCAGTGTATATATCCCAGGTTTCTTTAAACTTTTCTCACATGACTTTAATTCCAGATGAGTTATGATCCGGATAATACCCTAAGAAGAACTGATTTCTCAATGTGCTTTTTAAAACATGCTTTAAAACTAAATACTTATCTCAGAATATGAACACTATATTACAGACTTATCTGTCAATAGGCCTCAATTTCAAACTGGACTGCCAAGCTATCCTTCTATTCTATTCCATATGGTCAGCTATGATGTGACATGGATCCTACTACACACACATGATATGCAATGATGTTAACTTTGTCAAAAACAGCTAATTTAGTTCTGTATTTCTATTTTTTTATTTGAGTACGCACAATGCTCCATTAGTTTCAAGTGTAAAATATAGTGATTCAACATCTCTATACATTATGCTATGCTCACTATAGGGTTGCTACCATCTGTAACCATACAATTCTTTTACAATATCATTGACTATATTCCCTATGTTGTGCCTTTTATTCATTTGACTTATTCAATTGCTGGAAAACTATCTCCCATGCCCCTACACACATTTTGCTCATTCCTCCAACCACTTCCCTCTGGCAACCATGGAATCTAAAAAAAAATGAACAAACAAAAAGCAGAACCAGGATATCTGTCTTTGCAGATAAATTTGATGAAGTCAAAGAGAGTATCATAAAAGCAGAGACCTTTGATCTTCACATTTCACTGCAGTGAGATTATATACAGAAAATAACAATTTAGAGAAGAAGCACAAATTCAAGCAGAACTTCCGAGAGCCACAGGTATTTATTTCAGCAATGTAAAATCAGAAATTGATTTCTCTTGAATGTTTCCTAGCTAGTAGAAATTAGGGAGAAAAAGATATTTGTATAAGAAAGTGCAGTAGATTGTAGGAATAGCAGCAAGAGCAAAGGTACTGAGTAGAGAATATGCACTGAACACCCAACTTAATTACAGAGAGTCTAAGTAGTAAAGTCATGGGCAATATGACCAGAAAGAGGTTGATAGCAGATAGAGGAAGGCGACATGCCAGATTAAAGATTTTTGGACATTACCAATACTTAAAGGCACCAAAATCTCCTTAGATCTAAGTCATAAAAAACCTGGCTGCTGAAGAGGTATATAATAGTAATTCTATATTCTTCCTCTCACATAATGTCACATAATTTTCTTTTTTTTCTCTTCAGCCAGGTCCCTCATGGACTTTCCACACATGAGAAATTTCTCTCTTCCTTGCCACAGTGTTCAAATAGCAACCGGAGATCAGCTTTTCATTGTCAGAGGAAAATATGGGACAAATTCAAATGTCAACAGAAATGGGGAAGATCACATTTATCTACTAAGTTATTTACATATATTTTAAAAGTTATTGACTTACTTTTTGTTTACTCTTCAGAAAAAAAATTACTTATTCTTCAGAAAAAAAGGATGGAGAAGATGAAGAAAGCAAAGCTCAGTGATGTTGGTGACTTGGTCAAATTACATAGTTGCTACTAAGGATAGCTAAAGAAGGAAAATATCTGGGTTCAGCATTCTTTGAACTACATAAGACTAACTCCTCTGGATGCAGATATTCAGGAATGACAAAAATAAGCCCAAAGAAGAAAAAAAAAATCTCACTATTTCCTTTATCTCTTCTTCTTCTTCTTTTTTTTTTTTTTTTTTTTGATTTGCCATTCTAACGTATATCATGGGATGGTGCTGAAGACTATAATGGATAGTCATGTAATGGAACTGGATAATGAATATTGCCATTCTGAACCACAATGGAGAGATGGAATAGGACATGTGTCTTTTTGCTTTGTGGAATAGGCCAGAGGTATGAACAGAACTTCTAGCAAATTGAAATAACAAAACATTAAATTACTTAATTACACCTCAGTTATGTTCTAAAAGGTGACAATGGATGGCCATTGTGTTAAAGCCCATGTCAACTACATTTGTTTCTCAAGACAGGAAAAGCTGTGGGTTTGTTTTTACCTATTTTGCCATGGTTTTCTACATAAGCAACCTAGTATTAAAATAATCTGTGAAAATCAAACTTTTTTTAGAGACTGTGAATAACTATTTGAGGCGTTTAGTAATACTCTGCAAAAGATATTTTTGTCACAGAGACCAATTTGTTTCTGTTAGCCTATAATTTTTACCATATGGAAGTTACTCAGCAAAAGTTTGTAGGATATATATATTTGGTGTTTTAAAGGCATGGTATCTGTTCAAACTCTCAGCTAGTTTCTATCTCATGTGGAATTTCATCAAAAGTAGTCATTACTTATGAGACAATTGATTCATTTTAAGAGGCTACAAGCATGCTGCTAAATATATTACAGAGACATTTTAAAAATAAAGGCATGTGTTCTAGTTTGACTTGAGACTATTTGACAATTTTTTAAAAATGTTAACATTATTCATTAAGATAACTTATCAACAAGATTTCTCATAATCAGGTTTTTCTCTTTCTGAATACTCAGTGATTTTCATCAATGACTTAATTCCCATAAACATGACTTGTATGTTGCAACCTCTTCAAAGAGTAGACCACTGAGATTGGCAAGATGACAGAGCAATAGGGAGCTCCATACTTCCCGCCCTCATCTCTCAAATAAAGAAGGGCTGAAACCAAAGGACACTGAATTGCAAGAGTCTGGGACGAAAAGAGACAGAGTCCACTAAGAAGACAACCTCATAGGTGCATGATTGCGAACTAGGGAAGATAAAAACAGGCGGGGACAAGAGGCATGGAAGGGAGGGAGCCCCCTCCACAGGGAGAAGAGGGGAAAAGAAAAAGCTGCTGAAACTGCTCATAGAACTGTCACTGGAGAAGAGAAAAAACTCAGCCTGGGATGAAGAGGGATCCTATCATCTCATCTCTAACTGCAGGGAGATCAGAGAGAGATCATATCTCTAACTGCAGAGCTTGCTATGGGCTGGGTGCTTGGATCCCAGTCAACACCAGGAGGAACTGCTCCCTTTCTCCCCCTACTGGATCCCAGGGTAGGAAGTGCCCCGGCCTGTGGGATTACATTTCAAGTGGTATCATTAAAGTGTGCGAACTAAGATCTGGAAACGAGGCTTGTGCGACTATATTTAGAAGCCTGTGGAATAAGATCTGGAAACTAGGCAGGGCACAGGACATAGTACATGGCCAACCTTGGCTACGCTGTGGAACTAGAAGATTGGACCCAAGGAGTGATTTGCAACTCTTGGTTCGAGAAGGAACTGGGAGGCCACCATTTTTCTCCCCACAACCACCAAGGTGGAGCCTCAGGGAGTGGCCTTCAGGACCCACAGTGGAGGCAAGACCTGCCTACACCAAACTATGGCCATTCATGCTGGAGAGCTGCATTTTTTTTAAATTTCAGAGCCTGGGGCAAGACCACTATTGATGCATTGCCACTATTAACTCCAGATGAATTCTTGCTATTCAGATATATTTTCTCTTATCTCATTCTTATCACTCCCCTTCACTCCTACCATATTCTCCTTTTTCTCTCTCTGAATTAAGGCTTTTAGTCTCTCTGCATGGTCAATGTTCAATTTCTCTCTCTCTCCACCCCTGTCATTTCTCTCTTTATGTATGCTCTTCTATCAACCAGCACTGCCTCTACCCTTCTCTTTATTTGTGGCTGGAATTTCTAATTTTATGCTTTTAGACTGCCCTTTGTCTTTTCTTGTTTTTGTTTTGGTTTTTTCCCCTTTTCCTTTCAGTTTACTTGTTTGCTTGACTTGTCTGTGGTGTTGCATGCTTTTGTTCCCTGTTTGTTTGTTTTCCTATCCAGGGATACCTCAAAAAAAAAAAAGCCAAAGTACACATGCTGGAGAGTCCCAAATATCACTATAAGTAAGGAAATAAAAATACCAAGGCACAACAAGAGAGATGAAGGGACACCATTAAAAGAAGACTTCCTGAATGGATGGGCCATGGACAGTCAACGAACCTCCTTTAACATAGCAGAACTTGCAGGTGCAGTGTGCATAACAAGTTTTTAAAACTTACAAGAGACCGAAAGCCAGCCAAAATGATGAAACAGAAGAACTCTCCTCTAAAGAAATTCCAGGAAGAAATCACAGCTAAAGAGTTGCTCAAAACAGATAAAAGCAACATAACTGACCAACAGTTTAGAACAATTGTCATAAAATTAATCCCTGGACTTAAAAAAGGCATAGAAGACAGCAGAGACTCTATTGCTACAAAGATTATGGACACTAAACATAGTTGTGATGAATTTTAAAATGCTATACATGAGGTACATAATAAAAAGGAAGCAACCACTGCACGGATTGAAGAGGTAGAGAGGAGAATAGGTGAATCAGAAGACACAATTATAGAAAAAGAAGAAGCCGAGAAAAAGAGAGATCAATTGATCCAGGAGCATGAAAGGAGAATTTGAGAAGTGAGTGATACAATCAAATGGAACAATATCCATATCCTAGGAATTCCAGAATAAGAAGGGCTGAAGGGGTACTTGAACAAATCATAGCTGAGAGCTACCCCAATCTGGGGAAGGACACAGGCATTAAAATCCAAGAGGCACAGAGAACTCCCCACAGATGTAATATGAGTCAATCTTCTGCATGACATATCATAGTGAAACTGGCAGAACATAAAGACAAAGAGAGAATTCTGAAAGCAGCTAGGGATAAAAAAGCCCTAACATACAAGGGAGACCTATCATAGTAGTTGTTGAACTATCTACTGAAAATTGGCAGGCCAGAATGGAATGGCAGGAAATCTTCAATATGATGAATAGAAAAAGTATGCAGCCACGAGTCCTTAACCCAACAAGTCTGACATTCAGAAAAAAAGGAGAGATAAAGGTTTTCCCAAGTAAACAAAAATTTAAAGAATTCATCACCACTAAACCAACCCTATAAGAAATACTAAGGGGGATTCTATGAGGGAAATGTTGCAAGGAACACAAGGTACCAGAGACACCACTCAAGCTTGAACCCTACTAAGAACACAATGACTCTAAACCCATATTTTTCAACAATAACATTGAATGTAAATTGACTTAAATGCTCCAGTCAAAAGACATAGGGTATCAGAATGGAAAAGAAGACAAAACCTGTCTTTTTGCAGTCTAAAAGAGACTCATTTTACACCTGAAGACACCTTCAGATTGAATGTAAGAGGATGGAGAAATATCTATCATGCGACTGGAAGTCAAAAGAAAGCTGAAGTAGCCATACTTATATCGGACAAACTGGAGTTTAAAGTTAAGGCAGTAACAAGAGATGAAGAAGGGCATTATATGTTAATTACAGGGTCTGTACATCAGGAAGTTCTAACAATTATAAAGATCTACGCCCCGAATTTGGAAGCACACAAATACATAAAACAATCACAAAAAGAAACAGTCTTATTGATAAAAATGTGCTAATAACAAGAGATTTTAATACTCCCCTTACAGCAATGGATAGATCAACTAGGCAGAAAATGACTAAATAAACAGTGGACCTAAAGGACACATTAGACCAAATGAATTTGATATATTTGATATATTTAGAAATCTACATCCTGAGTTCACTTTCTTCTCAAGTGCACATGGCACATTCTCCAAGATAAATCATATACTGGGTCTTAAAGCAGCCCTCAATAAGTATAAAAAGAAATGAGATCATATCATGCACACTTTTGGATCACAATGCTATGAAATTTGAAATCAATCACAGGCAAAAGTCTGGAAAACCTCCAAAATTGGAGGTTAAAAGACACCCTACTAAAGAACGAATGGGCCAATCAGACAATTAGAGAAGATTAAAAAGTATATGGAAATAAATGAAAATGAAAACACAACAATCCAAATGCTGTATGATGCATCAAAGGCAGTATAAGAGGAAATTACATTGCCCTCTAGGACTATTTCAAGAAACTAGAAAAAGTGCAAATACAAAATCTAACAGTGCACCTAAATTAATTAGAAGCAGAACAGAAACAGCACCCCAAACCGAGAAGAACAAGAGAAGTAATAAAGATCAGGACAGAAATAAGTAACACAGAATACAAAAAATACCATTGAACAGATCAATGAAACCAAGAGTTGGTTTTTTGAAAAGACAAACAAAATTGATAGCCTCTAGCCAGGCTTCTCAAGAAGAATAAAAATAGCACCCAAATAGACAAAATGAAAATGGGTCTATTACAACCAATCCCTCATAAATACAAGCAATTATCAGGGAATACTATGATATGTCAAAAACCTGGACACCCTAGAAGGAATACCAACTTCCTAAACACACGCACACTACCTAAACTAAAACATGAAGAGATAGAACATCTGAACAGACCCATACTAGTGAAGAAATCAAATCATTTACAAAAATCTCCCAACGAATAAGAGCCCTAGGCCAGATGCCATCATTGGGGAATTCTACCAGACATTTAAATCAGAGTTATTACCCATTCTTCTCAAGTGATACCAAAAACTAGAAATGGAAGGAATACTTCCAGACTCATTCTACTAAGACAGCAGCACTTTGATTCCAAAACCAGACAAGAGACTCAGCAAAGAAAGAAAACTACAGGCCTATATCCTTGATTAACACGATAGCAAAAATCCTCATTATGATACTTGCAAATCGAATTCAACAGCACATAAAAAAATTATCCACCATGATCAACTGGGATTCATTTCTGGGTTACAGGGCTGGTTCAAGATTTGCAAATCCGGGGCACCTGGTTTGCTCATTTGGTTAGGCGTCCAACATCAGCTCAGGTCATGATCTCACAGACGGTGGGTTCGAGCCCCACATTGGGCTCTGTGCTGACAGCTCAGAGCCTGGAGCCTGTTCAGATTCTGTGTCTCCCTCTCTCTCTGCCCCTCCCCTCCCCACTCTCTGCTCTGTCTCTCAAAATAAAATAAAAACATTAAAAATTTTTTTAAAAAAATAGCAAATCTATCAATGTAGTACATCACATTAACAAAAGAAAAGATAAAAACCATATGATCTTGTCGATAGATGCAGAAAAAGCATTTGACAAAATACAGCATTCTTTCTCTTTAAAAACCATCGAGAAAATTGTGATAGAAGGAACTTACTTAAACATCATAAAAGCCATTTATGAAAAGCCCACAGCTAATATCATCTTCAAGGGGGAAAAACTGAGAGCTTTCGCCCTGAGATCAGGAATATGACAGGGATGTGCTCTCTCACCTCTGTTGTTTAATATAGTGCTGGAAGTCCTAGCATCAGCAATTAGACAACAAAAGGAAAAAAAAAGGCATCAGAATTGGCAAAGAGGAAGTCAAACTTTCACTTTTCACAGAGGACATGATATTCTATATGGAAAACCTGACAGACTCCACTAGAACTCTCCTAGAACTGATCCATGAATTCAGCAAGTTGCAGGGTACAAAATCAACATAAAGAAATCAGTTGCATTTTTATACACCAATAATGAATCAACAGAAAGAGAAATCAAGAAACTGATTCCATTCACAATTGCATGAGAACCCATAAAATACACAGGAATTAACCTAATCAAAGATGGAAAAGGTCTGTATGATGAAATCTATAGAAAACTTATGAAGGAAATTGGAGAAGACACAAAGAAATGGAAAAACATTTCATGCTCATGGAGCAGAAGAATAAATATAGTTAAAATGTCATTACTACCCAAAACAATCTACACATTCAATGCAATCCCAATCAAAATTGCACTAGCCATCTTCTCAAAGCTGGAGCAAATTATCTTAAAATTCATATGGAACCACAAAAATCCCTGAATAGCCAAAGTAATATTGAAGTAGAAAACCAAAATGGGAGGCATCACAATCCCAGACTTTAGCCTCTACTACAAAGCTTTAATCATCAAGACAGTATAGTATTGGCACAAAAACAGACACATAGACCAATGGAATAGAATAGATAATTCTGAATTGGACCCACAAATATATGGCCAATTAATCTTTGACAAAGCAGGAAAGAGTATCCAATGGAAAAAAAGACTGCCTCTTTAACAGATGGTGCAGGGATAACTGGAGAGCAACATGCAAAAGAATGAAACTAGACCACTTTCTTACACCATACACAAAAATAGACTCAAAATGGAAAAAGGACATGAATGTGATACAGGAAACCATCAAAACCCTAGAGGCGTAGTGCATGCCAATGAGAAAGAATGAAATATGGCCATTTGTAGCAAAGTGGATGGACCACGAGGGTGTCTTGTTGAGCAAAATAAGTCAGGCAGAGAAGGACAGATACTATATGTTTGTACTCATGGATCTCACAGGAGAAACCTAACAGAGGATCATGGGGAGGGGAAGGGGGAAAGATTTGAGGGGAGAGATGGACACAAATCAAGAGAGACAATTGAGTACCGAAAACGAACAGAGGGCTGAAGAGGGGGGAAGAAGGTGATGGTCATGGATGGGGGCACTTGTAGGGAGAAGCACTGGGTGTTATATGGAAACCAATTTGACAATAAGTTATTATTTAAAAAATAAAAATTTAAAAGCAGTTTTTAATTATATGTCTGTACCATTTGACTTAGACAATGAGCATGGATTGCTTTTATAATTAAAAAATTACAAGTTACTTTACTTTTTATTTGAGTATAGTTGACATAAAATTTTACATTTATTTCAAATGCACAACATAGTAATTCAACTTCTCTGTATGTTATGGTATGTTCACCACAAGAGTAGTTACCATGTGTCACCATACAACACTACTACAATATCGCTGACTATATTCCCTACGCTTTGCCTTTTATTCCTGTGACTACATCCCATAGGTGTAAAGCTGTATCTCCCACTCCCCTTCATCCATTTCGCCCATTGCTCATCCCCTTCCCTTTGGCATCCATCAGTTTGTTTTCTATATTGACAGGTCAGATTCTGCTTTTTGTTTCTTTGTCAGTTTATTAGTAATTTTCATTCCTTTTGCAACAATATGTATGAACCTCGAGGGTATTATGCTAAGTGAAATAAGTCAGACTGAGAAAGACAAATACATATTTTCACTCATATGTGAAATCATTAACGTTTTATAAGGTTTTAAAACAAAAAAGTGCGGTAGACGGAGGAGCCAAGATGGCAGAGAGGAATGGAGCTCTGTAGATTCCGTCCACCCCATCTATCGAACTGAGAGGGACATTAGTCTCATCTGCAAGAGTGGAAGGAGAGAATATGAACTCCAGAAAGAAGGGAACCTCAAGGATACCTGAGTGAGTGAATGCAAACTGGGGAGATCTGAAAACGGGCCAGCCCGGGATGTGCAGGGGAGGCAGGAGCCCCAGCTCAACGCGGGGCAAGTGCGCAGAGCAGGAGAGACAAAGGGAAGAGACAGAGAGTCTGAACACACCCATAGAACTGTCTCTGGGGAAGAGGCAAAGAAGCTTGGCCGCACTTGGAGAGGGAAACCCACTCCATAGATAACTGCTGGCTAGCCGGAATCCCGAACCAGGGTAGCGCAAGGGAAGGAACAGCTTCCAGTCCTAAGCCATCTCGGCGGGGAACCAGCAGCGGCAGCAGCTGTGCCAGGGGTGCGCGGCGACAGCAGCGCCTGGGACCTGTGCTTTGCAGCTTCACAGAGGCCCGCACTGCGAAACTGGTTTTGGGAACGGGACCACGCACCGCATTTCCACGGGACATCTCGCTCCCTGCACTGGCTACACGAATCCTGAATCCCGGGTGCCCACAGGAAAAGGTAGGGCCCACACCTGCGCGACCCCCAAAGGGGAGTGGGCGGCGGGTGGAGGTCTGGGCGTGCGCCTAGGCTGCGGGAGCTCCCAGCTCATTTCCAGCAGCGCACAGTGCCTTGAGCAACAGCTATCAGAAGCCAAGAGAGACTCAATTTTTTTTTCTTTCTTTCCCCCGTTGCAATCGCGATCCTGGCTGGGGGGTGGGGACTACGCAATTTGAATCTGTGAAGGTGCGCACTTCTACTCCTGCTGCTCATTTCGCCTCAGGCAGGGGCAGTTGAAATCTCTGCCTGAGCCAAGACAAACTGATCCCTCCCCCTCAGAAGCAAGCCACCAAAACAAATACATTTCATCAGTGATAGCACAAACGTGCACGGACTGGAATTTTGAACCGAGGCTGGCCTGGAAAATATGATTCGGCTCAACTGCGGCCCAAGGAGATCGGACTCAGATGCGACCCTGCTTAGTTTAGCAGAGCTCAGCGTGCCCCCATTCTAATCTCCATA
Source organism: Mungos mungo (assembly GCA_004023785.1). Classification (NCBI taxonomy): domain Eukaryota; kingdom Metazoa; phylum Chordata; class Mammalia; order Carnivora; family Herpestidae; genus Mungos; species Mungos mungo. Next base: position 21,486 of record PISW01014001.1, read on the forward strand.
GACACCAAGGCAGAGCCTCTGAGAGCAGCCTCCAAGACTTACCACATCAAACCACGCCTATCCACGAGGGGGAGCTGCTGCTTCTTTTTTTTTCTTATATATATAAAAAAATATTTTTTATTTCCTCACCTTTTTCGTACTTATTTCTTTGTCATTATTGCCTTTTTATCCTTTTTCTTTACTTAATTCTTTTAAATTTTTACTCCTTATTTTCCTTTCTCCTTTCTCCCATACTTTCTCACCTTCTTGCAACCCAGATATATACTCCAATATCTCATCCTTACCTCTCCCCTCAACTGGTCATACACTTTTAAACAGTCTACTGTCCTTTGTTATCTCCGAGCCGCTTTTCTATTTTTTAAATTTTTTTTCTTCTTTCTCTTTTCTTTTTATTTTCTCTTCTTCTCTTCTCTCTGACTCTTTCCTTCCCATTTTCTTTCTTTTCTTTCCCCCCTTTAATGTGTTTCATTGTTTGATTTGTCTGTGTGTATGTGTGCTTATGTTCCCTCTGTGTTTGTCTGTCTGTTTTCCTTCTTAGGACTACACCAAGAAACAAGCCAAAGTGTGCAAGAAGGCAAATCCCAAATATGGCAGAGTAGGGAATTAAAATACTCACAGGCACAACAAGAGAAACCGAGAGACACCATTAAGAGAATATTTCCTGAAACGACCAGGCCCTGGACAGTCAATAAGCCTCCTTTAACAGAGAAATGTTAATAGGTGCACAGTGCACAGCGAGCTTTCTAAAGGTGACAAGAGACAGAAAACTGGCAAGAATGACAAAACAAAGAAACTCTCCCCTGAAGAACTTCCAGGAGGAAGTCACAGCCACAGAACTGCTCAAGGCAGATCTAGACAACATATCAGGTCAAGAATTTAAAAAGCTTGTCATAAGATTAATCGCTGGGGTTGAGAAAAGCATCAAAGAAGCAACTGATGAGTTAAAAAAGGCTATAGGTGAGGTGAATAACAAACTGGAGGCAGCCACCTCAAGGATTAACGAGGCAGAGAGAAGAATAGGTGAATTAGAAGATACAGTTATAGCAAAAGAGGAAGCTGAAAACAAGAGAGAGAAATTAATCCAGGAGCAGGAAAGGAGAATTCGAGATCTGAGTGATACAATCAAACTGAACAACATCTGGCTCATAGGAATTCCTGAAGAGGAAGACAGAGAGAAAAGGCCTGAAGGGATACTTGACCAAATTATAACTGAGAATTTCCCAAATCTGGGAAAAGAAATAGACATTCAAATTCAAGAGGCACAAAGAACCCCCTTAAGACATAATTTGAATCGGCCTTCAGCACGACATATCATAGTGAAACTGGCAAAATATAAAGATAAAGAGAGAATTCTGAAAGCAGCTAGGGAGAAAAGGGCCCTCACATACAAAGGGAAACCTATCAGAGTAGTTACAGACCTATCTAATGAAACGTGGCAGGCCAGGAAGGAATGGCAGGAAATCTTCAATGTGATGAGCAGAAAAAATATGCAGCCATGAATCCTCTACCCAGCAAGCTTGTCTTTCAAAATAGAAGGAAAGATAAAGGTTTTCCCAAATAAACAAAAACTGAGAGAATTCATGACCACCAAACCAGCCCTACAGGAAATCCTAAGAGGGACTCTATGAGGGAAAGATTGCAAAGAATACAAGGTGCCAGAGACACCACTATAAACATGAACTCTAGGGAGAACACAATGACTCTAAACCCACATTTTTCGATAATAACATTGAA
>PISW01014002.1:0-23205 GCA_004023785.1 Mungos mungo
GCTTCCAGTTGCATGGTAGATATTTCTCCATCCCCTTACTTTCAATCTGAAGGTGTCTTCAGATCTAAGGTGAGTCTCTTGTAGGCAGCAAATAGATGGGTTTTGGTTTTTGATCCATTCTGCTACCCTGTGTCGTTTGAATGGAGCATTCAGTCCATTGACATTCAGTGTTATTATTGAAAAATATGGGTTTAGATTCGTTGTGTTCCCTGTAGAGTTCATGTTTGTAGTGATGTCTCTTGTACCTTTATTCCTTGCTACATTTCCCTCATAGAGTCCTTCTTAAGATTTCTTGTAGGGCTGGTTTGGTGGTGATGAATTCTCTCAACTTTTGTTTATTTGGGAAAACCTTTATCTCTCCTTCTATTTTGAATGACAGGCTTGCTGGGTAAAGGATAGGGAGAAAAAGGCCCTAACATACAAAGGGAAACCTATCAGAGTGGTTACAGACCTATCTAATGAAACTTGGCAGGCCAGAAATGAATGGCAGGAAATCTTCAATGTGATGAACAGGAAGAATTTGCAGCCACGAGACCAGATTTCAATTCAGAGAAGTCTCACCATGTGTTCTATTAACTGGCTTTACTTTCACAGCTATCATAACTAACATCTTACACACTTCTGTGATTAATATTATAAGGTTACTTTCTCACTCATGCGAAGTTCAACATGCTCCTAGACAGACAGCCCCTGCCACCGGCAGTAACTCAGCTCAGCAACCCAGGCTGCTTCCTCCGAAGACTTGCCATTTTGTAACTTCAGTTCTTTTGGCACCATCCAGCTGTTGGATGAGTAAAGCAGATGGGATGGAGGATCTTTCACTCAGTACTTAACAACCACAGCTTGAGAATAATTAACAGGATTTCCACTGGCATTGCATCAATAAGAACCAGTGATGTGATCATACCTCAATGCAGAAAACTATGGAGGTCAGTGCTTGGTGAGGCAGCCCTAGCCTAGCCACAGTTATTCACCATGGAAGGGGAGAACTGATCTTTGGGATCTTTGTTGTCCCAGCTCCAGATTCCCAAGGCTCAGACCCTCTTTACTCCACCAAGGATCAAAGGGAAAACAAGCCCCGACCTTCTCTACTCTACCAAAGATCAAGAGAAAGACAAAGGGGATGAGCTCTGTAGAGCCTCTAGACTGACCTGAGGTACAAGTCTGGGTGACATCATATAGAAAGGGAAAAGCTGAACCTTATTTTATTATAAACATCTGGTTGTGAACACAGAAGATCTTCTACATGCTTATGACCTTGGCTTTTATGGGACTTGTGTATAAAACTTTGGGGGCCACTGTATATTATTGAACACAGCCTTTATCTGTGCTTTTTCCTTGTTGAAATGAGTCAGAAAAGAAGCAACAAGAAGTAAATACTGGAGGAATCCAGTTACATGAAATCATAAAGCAGGGAGTCAGTGACAATGGGATATAAATCTTGCCCCCAAACCTGAGGGTAAGAATAAGAGTTTAGGGGTTGTTATTTTTATCTTCTGGCTTGTTGGTCCCTGTGATATCACAATAATGAAGTATGATTTTTTTTTCCAAGTAGAGGCCTGTTATGACTCATTTGTGGGGCCTTGGAAGTGGTATAGGAACCCAGGGAAGTCCTTGTGAGGTGGCAGCAGCATGGGCTCTACTATAAGCTTTTCAAGGTGGGATTAGATTGACTCATAGCCTTCAGAGGAGTCTCTCAAAACCTGGCACCTGTCCCCATCACACCCACTTACACATGTGAGCATACTGCTGTCTGCTTTAGATCTCCATCGATGGAATCCCCCTGACTCCTAGTGTCACAAGCATGCACCATAATATAAGTAAAACTAACATTAGTTTGCAGGGGCTTCATTCTGCTTTTTCATACTCAAAAAAATGGAGTGAGTCCTGCTCTGATAACCTCTAAACAGTCCTTTACCTTAAAATGACATTAAAGATTTCTGAGAATCTTAGAGTCTGTTTACAATCTAATTAGCATAATAATCTAAGGGACACAAATCATGAAAGACTATTGAATACTGAAAACAACCATGGACTGAAGGGGGAGGGGGAGGGAGGGAAGGGAGTAATGGTCATGTGGGGGGCACTTGTGGGGAGAAGCACTGGGTGTTATATGGAAACAAATTTGAAAATAAACTATAAAAAAACAACAACAATTACCTGTGGCTTTAAACTATTTGTCATTAAATAATAAAACTATAGAAACATTGACAAATCCTGTTTTTCTAATGAATTCTCAGGCACACTATCTTTTGTGAAGCTTTGAAATATGAAAAAAATAATTCATCTCTGTCTGAGGCCTTAGTTTATGAACCATCTGCTGATCGTGAAAAGTCAAGACTACTATGACAAAATTTCTACTAAAGTAAAGGCATTTCTCATGCTATTCCCAAGTAAGGAAGGTTGATTTGTTTATTTCTGGGGGGTAAAGATGTATAAAAAATATATTTTCTTTCTGCCAGATTTTGTTTTCTGAAGTTCATAAAAATAATTGGCAGCATTCAGTTGAGAGCTAAAGGGGCTCTTTCTCCAGCATCTTCAGAGGTGCCTACTCTGGAGTGTGGACCAGGGAGGGATGGCAGGTGGGTGTGTAGCCAATGTCTCCCTTAGTCCAGAGCTTCCACCATTGTAGGGCTTACGGGATGAGTGAGCACACCTGGACCTGCTCCTGCACAGGGTCATGGAGGGGCATGCAGACTGGTAAGGTGGGGTGGGTGCACATGGTAGTCACTCAGCTCTATAGGCAAAGGTAATGCACCCATTCTGAAGCCTTGCTATATGCTTCTCTCTGGAGAGAAAGGATAATTTTTTTCAGTGTTCAGATGAAAAGACAAGTTCATAGTGGTGAAATGGTTTGCCAATGTCACCAACAAATAAGATACTGACTCCACATGCTCCTCCTTCCACTACATCAAGTACACTCTGGAATGTGATCTGAGATGCTATTCTCCAAGATGGTTACCTTCTGCAGAGTAGACTGTCAACAATTCATCTCCATAGGTAGCATTCATAGCAAGAAAATATAACTTAAATGTTTCTCTTTCACATCAAAAGATGGCATTCACCATTTCCTAGTTTTCATTTTGATTTATCTGCTTATGACACCCTTGTTAGATTCACTCTCTGGTGTCACCCAACTCCTCCCCTTTTAGTACTGTTTATGGATGTCTCATTCCATTCTCCATTTTCTGTTTTCCTGCTTCTCCACCTAGTATGCAATATCTATGCTACTCTATTATAATTATATCAATACTAATCACTTACTACTGGGCACTTGTTTTATGAATGGAAGTGCTGGAAATTTCCTGCTGTGCTTTCCACCAAAAAGATTGACTGTCTTATTCCAGCACACCCAGGTTCATTGTGTTAACATATTTCAGAGCTTGCATTTGCATTAACTTTAATTTACAAATTTAAACATTCTAACTATCTATATTCAACCATGGTAAACCACAGTTGGCTTTCCTTCCTTCACTCTGGAAAATAAAGAAAATTAAAATAGAAATTTCAATAATATAAGAAGCTACATTTTGCCTGTATTGACAAATGGTTTTATTTTAGAATTAAACTATTATCCTCAAGAAACTGGATGCATTGGACAACTCCATGCAAAAGAATGAAACTGTACCACTTCATTACACCACGTACAAAAATAAACTCAAAAAGGACTAGGGACTTCCATGTAACACTGGAAACCATAAAACTCCTGAAAAAAAAAAAAAAAGCAGAGGCAATAAGCTTCTGGACATCAGTCTTAGCAATAAGACTTGGATCTCTCCTCTCAGGTGAGGGAGATAAAAGCAAAGCAAAGCAAGGAAAAGCAAAACAGAAAACAAACAACCAAAAGAAAACACAAATGGGGCCACATCAAACTAAAAAGCTTTTGCACAGCAAAGCAAATAATCAACAAAATGAAAAGACAATCTACTGAATGGGATTTTCAAAAGACATATCCAATAATTGGTTAATATCCAAAACATATAAGGAACTCACACAAGTCAATATAAAAAGTACAATTACAAAATGAGCAGAGGGTCTGAATAGATTTTTTTTCAAACAGGGCCAATAGACACATGAGAAGATGCTCAACATCACTAGTCATCAGTGGAATTTCCTCAGAAAATTTAAAAATGGAGCTATTGTATGATTCAGCAATTCTGCTTTTGGGTATTTATCCAAAGAAAATGAAAACAACTGTTTTAAGGTGATAATACACACTTGTGTTCATTAAACTAGTATTTACAATAGCCATGATATGTAAGCAACCCGTGTCCACTCATAGATGAATGAATAAAGAAGATGTGGTATATAAACAATGAAATATTAGTCAACCTATAAAAATGATCTTGCCATTTTTGATGACATGGATGGACATAGAAGATAATATGACAAATTAAATAAGTCAGAGAAGGACAAATGCCATATAATTTCACTTGTATGTGTAATCCAAAAAAAAAAAAAAACACCAAAGAAACAAAACGAAACAGAAACAGACTCATAGATACAGAGAATAATCTGGTGACTACCAGAGGGAAAGGTGGTGGGGGTATAGGTGACATAGGGGAAGAGTACTAAAAAGTACAAACTTTCAGTAATAAAATAAATAAGACATGGAATGCAAAGCACAAGACAGGGAATATAGTTGATAATATTGCAACAAGTTTGTATGGTGACAGACAGTAGCTAGATTTATCTTGGTGATCACTTTTATTATGTATATAAATGTTGAATACCTCTGCTGTACATCTGAAACTAATATAGTATTATGCGTCGACTATACTTTAATTAAAAATTATAAATAAAATTTTAAAAAAGGAAATTGAATGAAGAAAATAGACTTTTCTATCATAACAAAATTTCTGCCTGAAAACAAGAATGCTACAAACTGATCTCTTCCATATAGTTAAAACCCCAAAGTTTTGTCAACTGGGACACAACAACATAGCAAAAAAATCCATACCTCACATTATGCACAAAATTTAACTCAAAGTGGATCATAAGTCTAACATAAGACCTACACCATGAAACTTTCAGAAGATAACAAAAGAGAAAAAAATAACTGTGCCCTGGATTAGGTAAATATTTTCTTTTTAGTAATGAGGCCAAAAGCAAAATATATTAGGGAAATTCAAATTAAAACCATAATTATATGTCACCACGTACCCATTAATATATCTAAATTAAATCTGACTATACTAAGCACTAGTGAGGAAGTAGAGGAACTAGATTCAAAGATACTGGTGGAAATGTAAGAAAAAATATATTTAAAAAGAAATAAAGTGGTACAACCATTTTGGAAAACAGTTTAGCGGTTTCTTAGAAAGTTAAATATGTATTTACTATATGACCCAGGTTTTATTACCAGATATATGGTATCTTGAAGACCACAGTTTCTTACTTTCCCTACTTTTTATTTTATAGTTGTTAGCTTTCTTTATGCAGAAGAGTAAATTCAGTCTCTGTTACTTAATCTGGCTATAAGTTGAAGTCTATGAGCAGTTTAAGAGACACAGCATTATCTGTAGGGCATGCACACATCTGCTAATATAACTGCTAACAGTAGTTTTGCATTGACCACCTACACCACGCTTGGTTGTCCTTCCTGCTAACTCTGTGCACTTCATTGTTGTCATCAATGTCTGGGGTCACTTCCAGTTGCCAGAAATTGAGTCATGGCTCTGAAATTTCATATTGGTGATTGCATTTCATTTGATAAAAATGTCTTGAGCCTGTGCTCTATGCAATGTGCTTGTCATAGAGGAATCATCACAGTCCTTAATGTGAAAAAGAGGCGGGTCATCCAGTAACTCCAGATTGGTATGGAGGACATAGTGAGGGGTGTATGACCATGCTAAGGAAAGGTGCTCTGCCAAGCCATGGGTATCATCCTCACAATCTGTGCTTAGCTCTATTTTAAGCAATGCTCATAGTACTCATCCCAGCCCAACCTACACCTATTGGGTTTGCAATCCAATAATATTAGAATCGGACCTGGTGGCCATCTAATCTCTCTCAACAATAACCCTATTAGTAGTTATTATTATTGATGCACAATAAGAAATTAATGCTCAGAAAATTTAAAGATCACTTCAGTGTCAATCTCTTAAGCGTTTGGTGAAAATTTAGATTAAAAAAATGAGGTATTTCCATGATCTACAAAATCTGTTTTTCTGTCATACTCTGAAGTGTAAAACATAAGACACAGGTTCTAGAACACAGCAGATATTTGATCAATGCAAGTTTTAGTAATCATATTAGTAAATCTAGGTGGAGGGAAAAGGATATAATTATACCCATAAATCTTGTTCTTACGTTCTCCTTTACTTGGTTCTCCCCAATTCATTTAACTCTCTTGGTCTTAATTCTAAACTTCAGAATTTTTTTGAAAGAGTCTCACACATTTCCTCATGTTTACTGATATCAGAGTGACAAAATACTACTGCTCTCTACCTTTTGTTAATATCTCATTTCCATCCTTGATCTACTCCCAACCACTTCTTGGCACCTGTGCCTGGTTTTTTATGCTGAGTAAAGGAACATCTGATGAGTTCTCATCTTTTCTCTAATTGGGAAGCCCTGTGTATTCTTAATAAACCTGATTTTATTTTCTTATTTCCCAATGCCACCATGGTGTGGCAGGACAGAATACTCTAGAGGGAAGGTTGCACTTCACCTAATGAGACTAGACGTAGGTGGGAGCTCAGAAATTTATTCTCTGATTATTAAGACAAAAAGGGTGCTTTTTATCTCAAAATTTAATTGTTATGCCCCCTGTGGTTTAAAAGTCATACACTAGTTTCCTAGAAGCCAAAAGAGAAGAGTCCCTACATGATCTCCTTGAGCACAATGTAGGGATGATAGTTAACATCTATTGGACATTTATAGGCTGGAATGATTGGGAGAAACTTGCTCTACATAATATAATTCATTCCTCATTATGACCCTACCAAGTAGGTACTATTATTATTCCTTATATTAAAGAGAGGAAACTGAAGGTCAAAAGGTAACTCAACATGACCAAAGTCTCATGGGTAACAAATGGCATAGCCAAGTCTGTCTGACACCTGTCAAAGCCTTTGCTCTTTATCTATATGATGTATTGACTCCCCAGTGTGGATGTCATACCTACCTGAAAAGGAATACAATGAGCTGGTAGACCAAGTTTTCAGTTGCAGGATGGGAAGAAAGCACCAGCAGACTTTCAAGACAAAAACTAAATTCCTTGCCCTTGACAAGAGAGCCCCATGCATGGATCCTGAAGGAGTCTCCAGCTTCCTTTCATGATGCTGCTCTTTCCCTCCTTTGCTATGCTCCGGCCTCCTGGGCCAGTCTTTGATCTTCAAGGTCCCGAGTTTCCTCCCTTCCTTGTGTGTGTTGTTCCCACTGACTGGAATGCTCTCTATTCCCTTCCTTCTCCCACACAGTTATCTTCTCATCTTCATATTAAGAGGTCTCCCTGATCTAAAGCCAGACCTCTTATTTACCTAGAACCACCTTCATTTCCTTTGAAGCACTTATCTCAGTTGGTCATCAGGTACTTACTTGTTTTGAGTAGTTTTTTAAAGTTAGGTTTTATTTATTTATTTATTTATTTATTTATTTATTTATTTAATTTTGGGAGAGAACAAGCATGTGCAAACGAGCATGGGAGGGGCAGGGAAAGAGGGAGAGAGAGAGAGAGAGAGAGAGAGAGAGAGAGAGAGAGAGTCTTAAGCAGGCTTCATGCTGGGCATGGAGCCCCACAAAGCACTTGATCTCACTATGTGAGATCATGACCTGAGCCAAAATCAAGTTGGATGCTTGATTGAGCAACCCATGAACCCCTGTCTTTAGTATTTCTATTTTATTCATGTCTCACTTAGCCACTAGTCTACGGGCTCCATAAGAAAATGGATGATGTGTGATTCTGCTTATTATTGTTTCCTCAGTACCTAAAATGGCAAATAAGAAATGTCCAATAGTTACTTATTAAAGAAATGACTGCCAGTTCACAATCTTTGGAGCCAAACAGACTTGAGTCTATCACTTTGTCACTTCCTACCTGAGTTCTTAGACAAGTTACATATCATGGAGCTTGTTGGCTCATGTATCCAGGGGAGACAATGACACTGACAAGAGTTCCTAGGAAGATTGGCATTTCATTACTAAAGCTCCCAATATGGTACCTAGCACATGGAAGGCTCTTGGTAAATGGCAGAACATGCAGGGCTTAGTAAAACCTTTTAGTTGTAATCAGAAAGTATTATGATTTTTGTCTCCTTCTTTCCATTTATATTTATGTAATGGAGATATCTCCTCCACTGCTATGGAGACAAAGATTTTCCTATCACTCTTTGTTAATGAGATTTCTTAATGTTTTTACATTTATTTATTTTTGAGAGACAGAAAGAGAAAAAGCCAAGTGGGGGAGGGGAAGAGAGAGACTGAGACACAGAATCAGAAGCAGGCTCCAGGTTCTGAGCTGTCAGCACAGAGCCCCACACGGGGCTTGAACTAACAAACCATGAGATCATGACCTGGGAGCTGAAGTTGGATGCTTAACTGACTGAGTCACCCAGATGCCCTAAGCTTTCTTAATTGTTTAATGTTTATTTATTTATTTTGAGAGAGAGAGGTTGAAGGGCAGAGAGAGGGAGAGAGAAAATCCCAAGCAGAGATTCAAACACAGGGCTCAAACTCATGATCTGAGCCAAGATCAAGAGTCAGACGCTTAACTGACTGAGGCACCCAGGTGCCCCTGTTAATGAGATTTCTTATGGTCACTCTAAGTTACCCAACATTGTGTAATTCAGTAATTAAAATATTATAATCTCAGGTATTAATCCAAGCTTCTGAGTACATTTAAAAATAAGACCTTTTCTCAATTCCATCCTGGACCAGTAGTACATGGTCATCCTTCTTTCCTAGGGTAAGGTGGGGTCTGATTTATGTCTGTCAACTCTCCCCTCTACCCATGGCCTTGCTAAGAAAGAGGAACTGGGGGAAGGAGAGCTAAAGGAGGCAAGAAAGTTCTTTCATTATTTTTATGATGTAGATTGGCCTTAGGTTCTGGGCTCAGCAAATATTTAAACTAATTCCCCTCTCTTGGACCCTCACTTTGACAGGTCTCTCACCTGTGATTTCTTTGACTCATATGACCTGCATAATCTGTCTGTATTCATCAAGTTTTTCATTTGTCTGTTTCTTCATCCTTATCTACTACTAATACAAAGGTGGATCTCAAGTGGTTTTTGTTGTTTGTTTGTTTTGGTTTGGTTTGGTTTTTTGAGGCCTATTTGCTACCACTTGATTCTATTGGACAGGGTCAAACAAGAACTGATTCTCTCTTTTGAACTTCTTCATTTGTTTGGAGAATGAGACTCAAGGGCTCCAGGACCTTTTTTCAAATACATCCCCTACCAAATTTCCTTCTAATTTCCAATCAGTTAACCTTTTATATTCGAATGGCGAGTGAGTGGTTTCAAGAGTCATGTAACCAGCTTTCTTTACAAATCCTGCACATGTTTTGAAAGCTCCTTTGGAATGATTGTATTTCTTCTTTTACACTATTTCAGTAGAAACTTCAATCCAGCAGCCTGCAACACATGTAGTGGACCCTCAATGGTGCTGGAGTACATATATGCATGCAGTTGGCTCTCTATCTGCAGGGAGCATATAGTCTGAGGACACAGAGGAAATTTATAAGCGACCATGTGGGAGATGACAGAGTGCAGTGGTACCAACTCAAACATAGGCACTACCTGGTCAGAGTATAAATCCCAGAAATAACATCCTAAATCTACTTGGTAATGGATGGCTCTTATTTCTCAACCCTCCCTACGGTGTTATTACTGACCTGCAATAGCCACAAAACATCCCCACCAATAAAGACAAATGCAAACAACAGTACCTTGCTCCTCAGCAAGCCTCTTGCCGAGGAGTTAGAACACCCATTTCTCTGCCTCTCAGGCATTTCTAATCTCCTGATTCAGGTGGGTAAAGGTAAAGCAATCCTTCTCTTCCCTGGAAAAATGGAGGAAGAAGTCAAAATAATGTCATTTTATTTATGTATGTGATGCTATTTTAATTACTTAGCTTCTAACATTAGTGAAAATGAAATAAACATGTTTAAAAAGAAGTATTTGTTGGTTCTTGTCTATCCTGAACTAGTCTTGAAGGCTAGAATTTCTAGCAGATGTAGTAGCAACTTTAAAAGTTCTGTTTTTTTCTAGTCAAAAGAGCAGGATAAGAGCAGAGCAACTGAAAGGGCTTAGAAGAACAATAAATGTATGTGTACCAAATAACATGGCTCTAAAATGCATCTAACAGCTGAGAGAAGAAATCAGCTAATGCACATTTGTAGCTGGAGAATTAAACACTCCTCTCTCTGCAATCTATAGAAATACTAGAAAAAAAAATCAGAGAGAAGATTGCAACAACCTTGCATGAAAGGGTCTAATTAATATTTACAGAATATTCTATGTAACAACAGCATAATCTACATTCTATTCAAGTGCTTATATGTCATGGGATTCTTTCCAAAGAAAAACTTATTTTTACATAAAAACCTCACACAATTGTTCAAAGTTTTATTAATAATGTAACATATCCTGAGTCATAAAATAAACCTTAACTAATTTAAAAGAATGGAAATCATGTAGAGTATGTTTTATAATCAGAATTGAAACAAAGTAGAAGTCTATCAAAGAAAGAAAATAGAGACATCTTCAAACACATGGAACTTAAGCAACATACTTCTTTTTAAGTAATCCTTGCATCAAATAGAAAGTCTCAAAAGAGATTAAGAAAACACATGGCAGCTCTGTTCATAGTAGCCAAATCTGGAAATGACTCACTAGGTACATGGTTAAACAGACTGCAGTGATCCACACCATAGGCTACTTCATACCCATAAAAACAAGAAACTATTGATATGCAAATACTTGAATGAGCCTCAAGGGATAATGTTAATTGAAAAATGTTAATCTAAAAAGTTATGTAATGTTCAGTTGATACACTATTTCTTTGAAATAACAAAGTACAGAGATGGAGGACAAATTAGTAATTGTAGTATGTGCCAAAAGAGGGCTGTGGCCTCCTGTCTTATTTCTGTGTGGCCCAGCTATGAGTCAATTGGAGCCATTTAGCAATGCTCATCTCACTGTCTGTGTTTGTTCCTGTTAAAATGTCTGACTCTAGCACCGTGGGGACACAGTAAGAGGACAAGGAAAAGAGGATATAATAGCCTTTTATTTTTCCTTTGAAGGACTCTTTCTATGATTTGCCTAAATTAATTTCATCTTTCCTTTGGTTTCCATAGCAACGTACATCATACTCAAATTGCCAAGAGCAATTCTCCTAGTGTTATATTTACCAAATAATTTGGAAATATTTCCTGTCATTTTTTTTCTAGTTGTATCTTGTCATATCAAACAATGCTTTTTCTTTGCAAAAGGAAAGTGTACATAGAACACATTCAGTGCTCAATGACTCAATGTTCATGGGGTTAATCAATGAATAAATATGCAAAATCCAAATTTCATACCCCTTATACTTCTACCAAGCATCAGATAATTTTTTTAAAATTTTATTTTATTTTATTTATTTTTTATGATAGTTTATTGTCAAATTGGTTTCCATATAACACCCAGTGCTTCTCCCCACAAGTGCCCCCCACCATGGCCATCACCCCCTCCCTCCCTCCCCCTTCCCTTTCAGTCCATGGTTCGTCTTCAGTATTCAGTAGTCTCCCTTGATCTGTGTCCCTCACTCTTCCCCGCTCTCTTTCCCCCTTCCTCTCCCCATGGTCCCCTGCCAGGTCTCTCCTGTTAGACCTATGAATACAAACATATGGTATCTATCCTTCTCTGCCTGACTTATTTCACTTAGCATGACACCCTCAAGGTCCATCCACTTTCCTACAAATGGCCATATGTCATTCTTTCTCATTGCCATATAGTACTCTGTCATGTCCTGCCCCAGCCAGCAGGGTGGGAAATCCTCGTGGGTTCTTTTCCTGAGGGAGGGAGAGAAAACAGGGCAGGAAAGGGGAGCGCAGAGAGTGAAGACAGCACACGGTATCCGATCAAGCCTCTCCTTTTATTCAGAAAACACCCTATCTTATAAAGGTTTCAAGGCGGGAAAACAAGGCAGCTGACCTAGGTCGGTTGCTAGGAAACAGGGTTAAGGGATTAAGGCTGGAGTAAAAGAGGAACCAAACTAGAGTGTTTAAGCACAGTGCTCGAGGGGCTGATACTAACCTGCCTGCAGGTGGTTCTCCTCTGACAGGAAGTGGCGCTCCCCTGCCTATTTTGCAACTCCCCTCAGGGAGTGACAAATCCGGCTAGCAAATGGCCAAGCAGCTGAATCTTTGTGGCTCCCAACAGCTCTCCATTGTATATATATATACCGCATCTTCTTGATCCTTTCATCAGTTGATGGACATTTAGACTCTTTCCATGATTTGGCTATTGTAGAAAGTGCCGCTATGAACATTGGGGTACATGTGCTCCAATGCATCAGCACTTCTGTTTCCCTTGGGTAAATCCCTAGCAGTGCTATTGCTGGGTCATAGGGGAGTTCTATCAATAGTTTTTTGAGGAGTCTCCACACTGTTTTCCAGAGCGGCTGCACCAGTTTACATTCCCACCAACAGTGTAGGAGGGTGGCCGTTTCTCCACACCCTTGCCAGCATCTATAGTCTTTTGATTTGTTCATTTTAGTGACTCTGACCGGTGTGAGGTGGTATCTCAGTGTGGTTTTTATTTGAATTTCCCAAGCATCAGATAATTTAAATTAAAAATCATACAGCCATCTCCTATAAAAATATTTTTGTGCTAGGTATGGATTTACAAAAATACACAGAGAAGTGTATACATGTTCTCAGGATCTTACAATCTATATTACATCCTTATTGGCTCTAGAGGAGAAGCAGAATGTCTGGGAAAGTCATTTAAACCTGGGCAGGGAATGCTGAGGTAATGTGTGTGCGTGAGTGTGTGTGTGTGTGTGTGTGTGTGTGTGTGTGTGTGTGTGTGTGTTTGGGTTCCTAGACTCAATTCCAATATGTGAGAGAGGAAATTTCCCCACATATTCAAGCAATTCTCAGGACACTAGCTTTGTTTCCTAAAATTCAACTCAATTGTGACACTATTTACCCAGAGATATCATCAGATCCCACAGATTGAGGGCTTAGTCCCACAAGAATGCCCTTCCCCCAAATCAGATGATAGACATGACCCATTGTTACCTGTGCTTCTGACACACAGACTATAGAGCAAAGGTTCCCATCATACCCTTCCTTGGTTTAATTATTGTTAGAAAGGCTCACAGCACTCAGAACGTTTTACTAGATTACCAGATTATCATATAAGGAAATAACTCAGGAACAGCCTAATGCATAGAGTGAGGTTTGGCATGAAGCTTCCACATTGTCCAGGTGCTGTGCCTTCTAAGCACCAACACTTGTTCAACCTCAGCTCCTCTCTTCCTTCCTGAGGTCAGGGGTGGGACTTTAATCACAGGGTTGGCTCCCCTGGCAACTAGCCCTGTTCTGGTTCCAAAAGTCACAGATAACATAACAAAGGACACCTTAGTTCTCCTCAAACTTTAGGAAATTCTAAGAGTTTTAGGAGCTCTGTGCCAGAAAGAAGATGAAAACTAAATATATATTTCTTATTAAAGATCACAATATCACTGTTTGTGTGTGTGTGAAAGAAGATGAGAAGATGTGGTATATATACACAATGGAGTACTACATGGCAATGAGAAAGAATGAAATATGGCCATTTGTAGGAAAGTGGATGGACCTTGAGGGTGTCATGCTAAGCGAAATAAGTCAGGCAGAGAAGGATAGATACCATATGTTTGCACTCATAGATCTAACAGGAAATTTTCAGAATGATCTAGCTTCAAGAAAAGCAAGCAGTTAGTAGTGCTTAAAAAAATTGATTCAGTATCTAATGGATAGTTGATACCTGTCACAACACAGCATTTTATATACTGTTAAGTGAAACTGCAATACAATGTAAGTTTATTTTGGGAGTGTTTGCTGTATAATTGGATTTAATGAAATGTTTAGAGGTGCAGTAGGCATGACTTTAAGTAGATAATGAAAGAAAATGCAAAATGTTTATGGATTCATGATGTGGTTTCATCTTAGCTTGGGCAAACCATTCAGTATTTAATACATAGTAGCAGAATATTTACTATTGAAGCTTGAAAAGATGTGAGTTCTTTGTGTGCAATCTTTCATTTATGCATGTGAGAGGGTTTTCTTTTTTTTTAATATTTTTACATTGTAGTACTTGTTGGTGGTTTTTGCTTATTTAATACATTTTTTCAGGGACAGAAATTACATGCTGTTTTTTTCCCCCCTAGAAAGTGTGTCTTGGGTTTTCCCCTTATTATTTTCTTTACTTTTTTTTTCCTCTTCTTTTTTTGGTGGTGGTGGTAGTTATGTTTAAATGAAGTTGCTTTTACAACACCAAAGATTTAATCATCCATTTCCTATATAAAAGGTAGCTACTTTTTTGCATGAACCTCAAGTATATTGTAGTATAGAGGTGGAATTTAAGGAAAGGTATTAAGCAGACTGTGTTGTAGCTTATGGGCAAGTAATAAATTGTATCTTGAATGTATCATAGATAAGCTGCTATACAACGATTGCCACTTCAGATAGCTGTGAAATTAGGTGATTAACTAGTTGTTACTTAACCTTCTAATTTCTGTATAAGCTTAATTACATGAAATAGAAGTTGGGGTTTTGATTTTTTCCTTTGCTTTTCTGTTTGGAGTGTCATTGTAACTACTGTATTGTAAATGATGAAAAATAATTGCATATGTTAAAAAATAGTGTTATATTTAAAATTAAAAAAAAGAAAGAGGATAAAACTAAATATATATTTCTTATTAAAGATCATGATATCACTCTGTGTGTGTGTGTGTGTGTGTGTGTGTGTGTGTGTGTAGGAAAAAGCACAAGTCAAAAGGCAGGAGGCTGAGACAGTGGTTTCTCCTGGTCAGGGAAGTTCACAGTCCCCAGAGCTCACAGGTAGGTGGGTGATAGTTCCACTTCTGACTCTCGGTCCAGCTCCTCCTGCTCTTCCTGTGTGCCACGACTTGTACTGCCTTGTACTTGCATTCTCGCTTTTAATGTTGAGCAAAGTGCTTCACCTATCCAGTTTCTTCATCTAAAGAACAGAGATTAGATAAAAATAGCTCCACCTCCAAGGCTCTGGTGAGGCGAAAAAATTCATCTACAAAGAGCTCCAAAAATGAGTTCAGGTGCTACTGGGTGGCTCAGTCAGTTGTGTCCGACTTTGGCTCAGGTCACGATCTCATGGTTCATGGGTTCAAGCCCCATGTTGGGCTCTGTGCTGACAGCTAGCTCAGAGCCTGGAGCTGCCTCAGATTCTGTGTCTCCTTCTCTCTCTGCCCCTCCTCTGCTCACCTCTGTCTCACTCTGTCTCTCAAAAATAAATAAATGTTAAAAAAAACATTAGGAAAAAAACCCCAAAAAACGAAAGTGAGTTCAGCTAGAGAGAGCACTTGGCAAATGTTAACAGGGATGGTGATGGGTAAGCATGAACATTTTGGGGAAACTGACAAGGGAAAGTGTACCTAACTTACCTGAGAAACACAGACAATAGTACTGGGGAACCAGGCCTGAGAGTCTCCAAAGAACTAAATGTGCAGCTGTGTGTGTGTCTTAAATCTGCCTATTTTCCAGACTATTGATGAGAGAGTTCTGACCTCTCCTGGGTATTATCAGTAATGATAACTGTTAATTGCCGTTCACATTTGTTTAGTACTCTACAGTTTATGAAGCACTTCCACATGCACTGTTGACATGCTCACCCATGGGGGTTGTTGGGGATTTCTGAATGGATGCCAAGGGGGTACTCAATAAAATGCCCAAGGCTGCTGTCCTCACCTCCAGCCTCCAGGCTGTAAAGCTGGTCACATTCACTGACATTAAAGTCACCTGATGCATCCAGGTGACTAACGAGAGTGGCTGGGTGGCAATTCTCTGAACTGCCCTCCATTGGCTGCAGATTGTGATGTCCATTATGCTACCAGAAGTGCAGTGAGATGCAGTAGTGAGTATGGGGTCAGACTGCCTCATGTCTGCTCTGGCTCTGGAATCAGAAAAGATAACTATTTTTATTCTTATTGCCTTTTTAAAGAACATGATAAAGATTCTTGAGGAAATTGGTAGACAAATACATTAATAAATAAAATAAACAATTCTAATTTTAAAAATAGTGGGAAAATCTGCTGAGTAAGAGCCTTAATGCATTACTCTCTGTTAAGAAACTATTCCTATTCCTATGCAAAGCTGGCAGCTTGCTTGGGAGAGTGGGCAAATGTTCAGAGCCCAAGGGCTTTAAGAAAAGGAAGGGATTGGATCCCTCATGCCTTTGCCTGAGATTCAAAGCAACTGACACTTGTTGGGGAGGACCTGGTGGCCTAGGATCACTAGGCACAAATTCTAGGTGGACAGAGGTAAACAGGCCCCTGAAGTAAAATTCTCAAGGTTTAAATGAGATGAAAAGGCAAGCTGACTGCAGAGCTGGCCCAGAACCAAAAAGAACCAATAGTCAGTGTGACTCGGGAATCATCTGTGTCCAGGGGATAGGCTGCTTCTAGAAGCAGTGGTTCTGAGTGATTTAAAGAGTGGTGACACTATGAGCAATAGTACTTGAACATCAAAACTAGGTGTGGATTGATATTAGTCCTTTATGGGGCCCTCAGGTGTGGTCACAAGAAGTGAAAGTCAGGTCCAGCAGTGTTGAAGGCCGCCTCACACTACCTGAGCTGGAGCTCCCATTGCAACTCCCACTCCAGTCTGCACAGGCTCCAGTATTGTGGAGACTGGTGGGGGGGGGGGTTCTAAGGTGGGACACCAGAGACAGTGGAGTGCACCCTACTCTCCCAGTGGCAGTAGTCTCCAATGACCAACAGAGGTTTCCTGGCACTGCCTGTGCCTTGTAGCATGGTGAGTGGCAAGGAATTCACCCCAATGTGTGTAGACTGCAGATCACTGCTGGGCAGTAAGCCACCCTGACTGGAGTGATAACACTGAGCCCTGGTGCTTGGAACGTTTGGAAGCATGTAAGAGCTCAGGGACTTACTGGGTGGGAGGGGTTGGATGCAGAAAATTGCTGAGGGTTCACAGATTTTATTTTAAGATGCTACAGGGAGTGCTTTAATTTCATTCCAGAGCTGAAGGTGCATGTCTTACTCATTATATGTGAGTTACATTATTTATACATTCATTTGTTACCAAAAAAAATCTATCTATCTATCTATCTATCTATCTATCTATCTATCTATCTATCTATCTAAAGGGCCTCTGGCAGCATGTATTTTGTATTTTTTAAGTGTATCTACTTTATTTTAATAAATACATTTATTAATAATGGAGAGACAGTGTGAGTGAGGGAGGGGCAGAGAGAGGAGACAGAGAATCCCAAGCAGGCTCTGCACTGTCAGCACAGAGCCCAATATGGGGCTCAAACTCATGAAACCATGAGGTCATGACCTGAGCTGAAACCAAGAGTTAGACACTCACCCGACTGAGCCACCCAGGCACCCCTATATTGTGGTTCAATTAGACATGGTTGGATTCTAAAGGATCATACTATATATCAGGATTAAAAATGCATATACATAATTCTATTTATTTAATGTGTATATGCTCATTTTACTGTAAAATGTATTCGTTTGTTGGTTTACAGAACAGCTGTGCATCTCCTCCCAGTATCACTAGGACACACAGGGTTGGAATAATCACCTTTCCCTTCTTAATGTTGAAAGGAGTTCTGAAGTGAATCCAGCCAAATCCACACCATCTCTATTCTTTTAGCAGAATGTTAAATAAATTGCTTTTGTTAGCAATTGTGTAATCTCCAATACTGAAAAGTCTACTGTGATACCCAGAACCTTGACACATTGTTTCAGAGTGATCCTGACCTAACATTTCATATTTGTTTATTTGTTTTTAAAAATATTTTATTTTATTTTATTTTATTTAACTTTTAAATGTTTATTTACTTTTGAGAGAGACAGAGAGATAGAACATGACCAGGAGAGGGGCAGAAAGAGATGGAGACAGAATGTGAAGCAGGCTCCAGGCTCTGGGATGTCAGCCCAGGGCCTGACATGGGGCTTGAACTCATGAACTATGAGATCATGAGCTGAACTGAAGTTGGACACTTAACTGACTGAGCCATCCAAACACCCCCCAAATATTTTATTTTTTAAGTAATATTTCCACCAAGCGTGGTACTAGAACTCAAAACCCCAAGATCAAAAGTCACATGCTGCACTTACTGAGCCAGGTAGGCACCCCCTAACATTTCATGTTTATACACTCAATTCCTCCTTTCTTGCTAAAGTGACTTATCCTAGTCGGGGGAGTTGAAGACAGGCTCTGGGTCTCACTTAGTCACTGCCGTGTTACCAGGTTTAGAACATGCCTGGTATGACAGAGGCAGGAGGCACTGTTGAGTGAAGACAGAATAATGAACAGTAAGTGTCCTATGAAAACATCTAGGAGAAGTTGGTTGGGGAGGAGAAGCTTCCGGCTGTAAGAATCTCTATGCTGCAATCTGCTGAGGACTGGGTTTCCCGCCCAGTAGGTATCAGGATAATCATTCCTCCAAAGGGCCATCTGCTTCATTGCTGACAGTGAGGGCTGTTAGCTCTTAGTCTGAAGTTCTCTGCTCATCTGGGGCACCCACATTGGCTCCTCCAGTACTCAGCAGAGTCCCCACTGGACTTTCCCAGCTCCCAGCCATTCTTCCCTCAGAACTACTTCTGTCCCAGACAATCACTGCCCTTCCTGACTTCTGTGTCAGGTCAAAGGGCTTCTCAGGTGTCCCCTGCAAGCCCCAGGGACCATACTGCCACATCATTCCAGCCATGCTTCTCAGGCATTTATTTGTCTACAAAGGCTGTCACATAAAAAACGAAAGGAGTATCACAGATACATGATGACCAAAACCTGATATGCTCTATTATTTTACAAACCCTGATGTTTCAGAATTTCTTCCTTAGTATAAACCATTTTACTTGCCAAGAACACTAAATGTTAGCCATGACTTAGTAAAGATAAATGGCCAGAATTCTCCAGATGTCCATAACTTTTTCTCATGGCTGCCATCACCCCTGTCAGATTTCTGACAATAGGAGGATAAAGATCTACACATAACAACCTAAATATAAGTGGAGATATAAATGGAGACACGTTTTAGAAAATATACACTTGTATGGCCTCTTAAAATAGTGGGTCAGACTTCAGACTTTTCTCCCTAAAAAAGACACACCCATGACCCTGTTTCTTGTCTTCTCCTTATGCCTCCATCTTGATATTGGCCCTATGGATTTTATCTTTTCTGTTGTAAATAAATGGATAAATAAAGTAACAGAGAAACCATAGACTCTTCTTCCTCAGTTCCCAACTCCTTCCCCATACCTTGTCTCATTTTGCTTTCTTTTCATGTTGACCCTGCTCCTTGTCACACCCTAGGGAGAGCACCTCACAGGAGAGGATATCCCCTGACCATTAGTACCTGTAATGTGAAGGATTCTAAACTTCTGGGACCAAGTTGAAGGGTCAACCTTTGTAGACACCCTGATGGCTAGGAAGAGTGAAAGGATGTGTCCATAATACATGGTGTTTCTATCAGTTTTAATTCCCAACATACACTATTTAAATAATGATCTCCACCCTGAAACATCCTAGGAATCATAACTTTACCTCTCTATAAAATGATTTTTTGTACAGCAAGATTAGCAAGTATATCGTTCTCCAAATAAAACAGCAAGACACCTACCAATCTAAGTAGTGTATGATAAAACAGTTTTCTAGCAGCTCCTATTAAATACTCAAACAAACACTATAAATGCTTCAGGACCACTTTACGGGCTTCCTGGATGGAAATTGTAAAATCATTAAAGATCTCCAACATGAATCAAGCTGCATAACTTAGATAATTTATTTCAGGGACTCATCAATGCTGTGATATAATGCAGTATGTGTGTGTGTGTGTGTGTGTGTGTGTGTGTGTGTGTGTGTGTGTGTCCAAATGCCACAAGGCTCACACAGACATTTGCATCACTGGCTCTCACCA
The DNA here is from genome assembly GCA_004023785.1 of Mungos mungo. NCBI lineage: Eukaryota > Metazoa > Chordata > Mammalia > Carnivora > Herpestidae > Mungos > Mungos mungo. The sequence goes on from PISW01014002.1 coordinate 20,118, forward strand.
GTAGCAATGCCTGTGACAGCACTGCCCAGCAAACAAATGACTGAGTTTCATAAGCAAGCTTATCAAGGTACTCTGTCCCACATCAGTCTACATTCTACATTCTGGTGGGGACAAAGCCATAACAAATTAGGACCACGTCAAGGCACAGAAGGAGAAAAGCTGCTGTGGTATACATCCCTCTCCCCTCAGAGGTGCCTCCAGCCCAGACACAACTTCCCCTGAGCCCAGGCCATGCTGTCCTTTCCTGGCACTTTTTTCTCAACCTTGTAGCTGGGATATCTATGCCCACAGACTTATCTTCACTTGGGTCTCAAGGTTACTCTCTCTTGTCTTTCTCCTGGGACATTCTCTCCCTTTTGACCCACTGATTCCCAGAGGTAATTTTCATGCACTCTCCTTCCAAGGCAGCTTGCACAGAAGGTACAGTTATTCCAGTGGGCTTCAGAAGAAGGGCTGAGAGCTATCTGCCTGCCTTCTCACAGAACCAGAAATATCACAGCAATACTCCTAGGTTACTGTACTGCACAGGGGACATATGAGACATCCATTAATCCTAGAAGTTCATTCTCAAAGACTATGGGAGATGGCCACCCCATAAGTGCCTGCCAGAGCAGTGCTATAGCAGAGCACTCTGTAGGCACAGAGGGAATCACCTAGGAATGCCTATGAGCTCCTGTATGAGAAAGGAGGTCACCACCACTGCACCGCCATAACAGGATTCTGGAGCTTGGATTTTTCACAGTATAACCTCCCCTCAGGGAAGAGAGTGAAGGTTATAGGAGCTGAATGAAAGCACACACAGACCAGGGAGGCCTGTTTAGTTTATTGTCCTTTGTAGTGTGTGGTTCAAACAGATATTTCTGTTTCTGTATGTTCATACAGAATATAGGTGGAACCCTCAAGTGTAGTAAGAAGATATTTATGTAGCAATATTCCAAACTAAATCCTAAAAGGATGAAATGGATAAGCCAATAGGAATCTACTTTCACAATGACTGAGGAGTTGCTGGAGGAAGGAAGAAAGAGTGAAGGCACAGGGAGAGACAGATCATGGGACTGGAATGCAGTAACTTAGACACCACCTTCCCATGTCACCTGTGAAACTGTATTTGAGTCTCATGCAGTGCAGGGCACCTGGACTAAAATTCAGAAAACATTAGGCCCAAGCAGTGAAACTCAGACCCCGCTGATGGAGGGAGAAACCTTTAAACTAGCACATTGAGGGCAGCTCTGGGCAGGAGACTGTGGTGTTTCGGGGGAGTGGGGGGAGGTGAACGACACAAGTGCACACATGAAGACTTCTCCTGGGGACTCCTAGGGCTTCACAAAGGATGAATAAGGGGAAAAGTGAGGAACAATGAGCCCGGCCAAGACAGGAAGATGGTTCTTGTGGGCAATCTTCTTTGTGGTGGATAACAAATAACTGAACGTATCCATGAGAGGATTTTGGAGAATAGAACATAAGCTTCAGGTTATGGCATCCCATGGGCTTGGCATCCCATGTTGTTTATTTAACTCTTCAGAGCTTCAGTTTCTTCATCTTTGAAAACAGAGATAGCTACATCTGCATCTCAAAACAATGATAAGGAATGCAGGGTTCATGCACGTGCAGCATTTAATCCCTCTCTTGGCATTATCATATGTTCAGTGAATGTTGATGGAAAAAGTATAAATGCCTCATGATCATATACTGACAAAAACCTGTATTCTTTGAGGAACCTTATTTATTTTACTAGGATTGATCTTGCTCATTCTGCACTGATATTACTATACTAAGACTCATAGGTCTGACTTGGTCTCTGGGTATTAGTAAACAAAATAAGCTTTCAGTCATTGTGAAGGGCCCCTTGATAATGCTTAGGTTGGGGTGGTAGGACTCTGGACTTTGTATGAGAGCCTGTTTGAGCATTGAAGCTGATCCAGAGAGGCTTTAGAAAATAAACCCGGTCTCTCCCTAGAAGAGCTTTCCAATGCACCTCCGTGCACAGATGGGTGGCAGACACTTCTCAGGAGGTCAGAAAAACTGGGTACCTCTTATTAAGATAATTTATGTAGGGTTATCTTAACCATGATTTGTCTGCCAGTCATACTATGTCAAAGTTTCAGCGTAGACAGCAAGCTATGCTGGATTTCTTGCATCTGGTAGTTACTTATTGGTACTAATCCTGTAATGGGGATTGTAGCTGGTAGCTGGAGATAACATGTAAGTAAGCACCATCTCTGTCCTTCCTTCAAACGGTAGGACAGACAATTATATCACAGTGAGATGGAGGCTCAGATGGAGTGAATCACTGTGTGCAGAGTCCAAGCTAGAGTCACAGTAGACTTCAAGAATTGGGGGTGACACTTGAGGTCAGGATGACAAGTAAGAATTAACCAGATGGAAAGGGGGAGAGTGGAAGCTCTTCATCTGATAATTGTTTATTTAGTACCTCCTTTGCTGAACTGTGCTCTGATTATAGAATGATGAATAAAATAGAAGCTTTGGAGAGGCAAGGGAAGATTTCCTCCTGGTGCCTTCCGAGGGAGCACAGCCCTGCAGGAACCTTGATTTCTGACTTCTGGACTCCAGAACTGGAAAAGAATTAACTGCTGTTATCTTAAGCCACCGAGTTTGTGGTGATTTATAATGGCAGCCAGCTGTGTAGGATTTCCAGCAAGTTCTACTGCTGCAGCACCATACAGACGTCTCTGCCCCTCAGTACATCAGGGGCATGACATCTCAAGGAGGTCTGGCTCTCAGCCCCAAGGGGGTGTTGGTGGTAGGGGGTGAGGGAAGGGAGGGGGTGCTCTTCCTTGAACACTATGTCAACGAGAGGAGGTGATGGCTGCTTCTTATGCCTACTACTCTCATATTCTTTAGAGTTTTTCTAGTAAATCTCTTGTTACTCCAACATCCTGTTACAGTTAATAAATCTTTACATTAAAAAAATAAAATCTTTGTCTAAGGAGAAAATATACATGGAGTAACAATTGCTTCCAGAGGAGTGGTGGAAATTGTTGAGGGGTGACCTTAATTTCTCTAACTTGGTGGACAAGAAGCAGTGTGGCTGTGAAAAGGCTTAAGCTGAGACTTGAATGGTTGGCAA
>PISW01014003.1:0-23223 GCA_004023785.1 Mungos mungo
GCCCTGTCCCGACCTTCCCACCCACCCCCATCCCTGGGCTGGCTGTAACCATCTAGAAACTGCCCCCCTACACCTGACGCACTGCCGGAAGCTCCCCGTCATGTCACCAGGGGCATCTGGAACCTTCCATCCTGTCCTGCCCCCATCCTCCACTGTACTGGGCATCCAGACAGTCGGATTCTGGACGGGCTCCTCAGCCCTAGGGGCCCTCCCCGAGGGCTCAGCGCCCCCCCTTTCTGCCCCAGGGGGCCTCCCCGAGGGCTCAGCGCCCCCCCTTCCGCCCCAGGGGGCCCTCCCCGAGGGCTCAGCGCCACTGCCGCCCCCCCCCCCAGGGGGCCCTCACCAAAGGCCCTCTTGGGCTGCACCAGGCGCAGGGTGAAGGGCTGTGCCTTGGGCAGCTCCCGGAGCATCCTGGCCACCTCGTAGTGCCGGCAGCCCACGATGGAGTGGTCGTTGATGGCCTCGATGCTGTCCCCCACGCACACGGCCTGGACCCGGTTGATGATGCTGCCTTCCTTGATCCTCTGCAGGGACCCAGAGTCACCCGTGCGGCCCCCCCGCCCCCCGCCCCCTCCCCCCGGCCCAGATAGACCAGACAGCGGCGGCGGCTCCTCCCAGGCCCCCGAGCAGCCGGGCGGCGCCCGCCCTGCGTGGGCACCTTAATGAAGGCGTAGCCGGCGCCGTTGTCGGTGATGGTCAGCCCCAGCGCGTCTTCCGTCTTGGTGACCTCCACCTCCTTGGTCTCGCCGCGCACGTGGGCGAAGATGAAGTCCTCCAGGCCTATCTGGCCGCCCAGGAGCCTCTGCATGTCCACTTTGTGGCTGTTTAGGGTGCAGAACAGGATCTGTCCCGAGGGGGGGGGAAGCCCAGAATCAGTGACCGCTCCCCGCCCTCTGTGCGGCCCAGCGGGGAGCGCTCAGGAGCCTGAGAGGGAAACCGAGGCACAAAGAGGCCCGCCACGGGAAAGGGCAGGGCGTGGGGCCCTCAGGATGGGTGACCAGGAGCCTGGAGGCAGGAAGAGACCCCCTACTTCACCCTTCAACTTTCAGTTTTACCTCGTTGGTGCCCAGACACCCGGACCAACTTTTCCAGGCGATTCTGAATCTGCTGGCGCCCCCTGGGGGCTCTGGGCCGCACCGCCCTGCAGCCCAGCCCCTGCACCCCGCGGCCTCGGCCTCGACTGCTCACTGGGCAAGGGGCCGCCCGGAGCCCCCGCCCCAGCCGCGCCCCGGGACCGCGCAGGCCCTTCCCGAGGGCGGGGGTCCCTCCTGGCCGGCCCAGCGGCTCCGGGGCCATCTAAGCAGCCACTAACCCTAAGACATGTCCGTCCTTGGCGCAGGGCGGGCTACGAGGGTCTCTGGAGCGTGGGCACCCCAGGATCTGAGAGAGGCGTCCCTGGGGCCTGGTGATCGGATCCCCTCCATCAGGGGCGGGGGGCCGCGGCCCCCAGTCCGGGGGTCCAGGCTCCACCCCCCGATCCCTCCCGCCCTCCCCCACCCCCGGGTCGGACGGTGGGCCCTGGCGCTGGGGCTCCGGGGGCCTCACCTCCGTGGGCGCGATCCCGAAGGCCTCGGCGATCTTGGCGTAGAGCTCGCGGACGTTGGTGAAGCCCTCGATCTTGCCCGTGGGGCTGCCGTGCGCCAGCTGCGTGCGGAAGACGAGGCGCGGGCGGGCGCGGGGCGCGGCGGGGGGCTCCGCGGGCGAGGCCGGGGGCGCGGGCGGGCGCGGGGCCTCGGCGCCCCGGGCCTCAGGGGCCGCTGCGCTCTCCATGGCCGGAGGAGCTCGGCCGCCCGGGCCACAGCCGCCGCCGGATCCGCTGCTTCCTGCAGCCTCCCCTCCCCCCGGCCCCGGGGCCCGACAGCCGAGCCGCTGGGGTAAGGGGATCCGGGAATCCGAGCCGCCCGGGAAGGCGACACCGCGGGGTGCGGGGTGGGGGTGGGGCGGCCCCAGGTGTCCGGGCGCTGCCGGGGCCAGCTGCGCCCTCGGGGGTGGGGGTGGGGGTGGGGGGCTGGGATCACCAGTGAGGCCGAAAACAGCTGTCTTGCAACAAAACTACAAGGTGGGAAGACAAACCCGGCGATAACCTCAGCCGGCCCCTGTCGCTGCTCGGCCACAGCCCCCCAGTGCTCCGTCCTCCCCAGGGTAAAAGCGCGGGACCTGTCCCAGCGCCTTCCTGCCCTCCTCTCCTCCCTGTCTCCCCCCTCCTCACTCTGCACCAGCCAAAAGGGGCCCTAGCCTTTCCTCTAACGCTCCGGGCTTGGTCCTGCCCCGGGGCCTTTGCACATGCTGTTCCTGTTCCTGGAGAGCCGTCTCTCAGTCATCCACGGGTTCCCTCCTTCGCCTCCCTCTGCTGCTGGATCAAACATTGCCTCCTCCATCTACCTCTCAGTCTCCTTCCCCAGATCCTTCTCCCTGGCACTGAGCACTCCCTGCTATGCCAGCTGGCTGTCCCCACAACACGAATGTCAGCGACAGGAGGTCAGGGGCTCTGATCTCTTTTCTTCCGCCGCCGTATCCCGGTGCCCAGTGCCTGGCACACGGCAGGCCCTCAGGCAGTCTTTGGGGAGGAAATGAATGGACCTCCAGGTTACAGATGAAAAAGGGGGGAAAGAGGGGCACCTGGGGGGTTGAGCATCCGACTTTGGCTCAAGTCATGATCTCACGCTTCCTGAGTTTGAGCCCCATGGGGGGCTCCCCGCTGCCAGTGTGGAGCCTGCTTCCGATTGTCTGTCCCCATCTCTCTGCCCTCCCTTGCTCGCTGTCTTTCTCTCAAAAATAAACAGAAAGGAAGGAAGGAAGGAAAGGAAGGAGGCTGGCGGGGGGCGGGGGGCGTCCAACAAGAATTTTGTCTCTTATAATACAAACAGCGGTGGAGGGGCCCCTGGTGGGTCAGTCCGTTAAGCATCTGACTTGATTTCCGCTCAGCTCATGATCTCATGGTTCGTAAGGCGGACTCCCAGGTTGGGGTCGGCCGCTGGTGGTGCAGAGCCCGCTTGGGATTCTCTCTCTCCTTCTCTCTCTGTCCCTTCCCTCCCTCTCAAAATAAACATTGAACAAATACAGGGGCGCAGCGTGCCTCGGTCGGCTAAGCGTCTGACTTTGACTCAGGACATGATCTCATGGCTCATGAGTCGCATCTGTCTGCTGACGGCTCAGGGCCTGGAGCTGCTTCGGATTCAGTCTCCCTCTCTCTGCCCCTCCCCTGCTCACGCTCTGTCTGTCTCTCTCAAAAATGAATAAACATTTATAAGGAAAATGAGTAAATAAGTAAGCGGTGGAGGCGGGCCATTTCCTGGCACAAACGAGGGGCCTCCCGCCTCGGGGGATTCTTAGAAAGCAAACCCTGATGGAACAGGCACGTTGCAGTGTGAGAAAAGGTCAGGTCAAGTTTAAAAGTCTGCAAAACGGGACACACAGTCCTACAAGGAGGGACCTGGAAAACACAACGCTCGGGGCGTCCGGGCGGCTCAGGCCATGATCTCACGGTTCACAGGTTCGAGCCTCATGTCAGGCTCTGTGCTGACGGCTCAGAGCCTGGAGCTGCTTCGGATTCTGTGTCTCCTTCTCTCTCTTTCCCTCCCCCACACACTCCGTCTGTCTCTCTTAAAAATAAACATAAAAAAAAAATTTTTTAAATAAAACGTTTTAGAAAATTAAAAAAAAAGAAGAAAACACGATGCTTAGTGAGAGAACCAGACACAGAAGGCCACCTAGTGTGTGATTCCGTTTATGCGACATGATCCGAACAGACAGATTGACAGACAGAATGTGGACTCGGTTCTGCCAGGGGCTTGGGGAGGGGAGAGGCGGGCGGTGACTGCTGAAGGTGAAGTGTTTCTTTTTCTTAATTTGTTTTTTTGAAGGGACAGAGTGTGATTGGGGGAGGGGCAGAGAGACAGGGAGACCCAGAATCCGAAGCAAGCTGCAGGCTCTGAGCCGTTGGCACAGAGCCCGACGCGGGGCTCGAACGCACAAACCACGAGATCATGACCTGATCTGAAGTCCAACACTGGACCCACTGAGCCACCCAGGCTCCCAGGGTTTCTTTGGGGTGACGGAAATGTTTTCGAGTTAGAGCGTCCTGATGATTGCCCAACTCTAAACGCACGAGAAACCACAGAATTGCACACTTTAAAACCTTTAAAACCGAAGAGACCAGCCCCCCTCAGGACGGCACTTTTAGGAAGACATATTTACAGGCTGGAAGCAGAGAAAGAACTGCCTGATAAACTCTGAATTCGGGGTGGGGGCATCTGTGCCAAGGAGGAGGTGGGAGGAGGGACCTGGGGTGGGGAGGTGACAATATCCGGTTGTGACAGTCTCCCAGGGCCACCCTAACAGAGCATCACAGGCCAGGGGCTTAGAACGACAGAGATTTACTCTCTCGGTTCTGGGGCCCGAAGTGTGAAATCAGTTTGCGGGCGAGGACCACGCTCCGCCGCCCCCCCAGACCTCAGCAGAGCCCTCCCTTGCGCCCCGGTGTCTGGGGGTGGCCGGCACGTTTTCGTGCTGTTTGGCAGCTGGTAATTTTCCCATTTCTGCCTCTGCGGTCACGTGGCTGTCTCCCGAGTCTGTGTCCTGCATCTTCGTCTTCTTATAAGGACACCAGTCACATTGGATCAGGGGCCCACCCTGCTCCAGGATGACCTCATCCTGACTAATTATATCTGCAGTGACCCTATTTCCAAATAAGGGCACGTTCTGAGGACCGGGGTCAGGGCACCAGCATATCTTTCGAGGGAACATGATTCGATCCATGATTCGGGGGGTTGGTCAAATTATCCTCCCAAAGTTTTAAGATGTCTTAAGTATTCCGCTAAGTGAAAAGTCTCGGAGAGACTCCCTCAGTGAGTGAAGCTGGAATCACCGAGGCAACGCCAGCCCCGGGGAGAAGCCCCGAGGCCCCAGGACAGGTGTCCAGACACCGATCCGAGCAGGTCCACGGCCGGATTCACAGCGGCTGAGAGGCGGAAACACCCAGGATGTCCACCAGCGGGTGAATGGATAGATGCGGGGTCCATCCACACACTGGGATGCTACTCAGCCGAGACCAGGAGCGAGGTGCCCACCCCCACCGGCCTGTGGACGCTCGGGGAGGGGACCGGACACAAAAGGCCACAGAGCACGTGATCCCGTGCGCCAGCAGCGTCCAGACAGGCAAATCCAGACGGTTAAGCGGGTTAGTGGCAGCCAGGCGCTGGGGGAGGGCCGGTCCCCAACACACCGCAGGGCGCCCTGGGGGCCACATTTTCCAGCCCACCTCTCCCCTCCCCCCAAAAAGTCACAAACCTGGAACTCAAATCCACTTTTTTTTTAAATTTATTTAAAAAGTCCCGATTGAGCAAAGGTGGAGGCTGCCTTCACAAGGGTCCCTCAGGGGGATGAGGGAGGCTGGTCAGTACCAGCCTCCCTAGTGTTGGGGTGAGTGAATCTGGGGGCACAGGCAGGGGGGCCTCGCCCTGAGGATACGCTTGTCCCTGCTGGGTGCCTGTGAGGGGCGCCTGTGGGGAGCCCCAGCGTGTCGGGGTGGGTTTTTCTCTCTCTGTGTCCTCAAGACGCAGTTTAGCAGGGACACCCCTCCCCGCACGGGATGTGCAAGCCACTGTGGGGCCCCCGTGTCCTGGGCCAGGCGGCCCATGTGTGGTGTCCCCACGTCCCTGTAGTGTGAGGTGCAAGGTGCGCAGGCCTTGCTGGGCCTTGGGGCTGTGGGTTCTAGACCCACCTCATACAGCAGGTGGTTTTTCTGGGCTCGGGGTGCTGCGGAAGTTGAAAGCTAGAGGGATGCTGTAGAAATTTAATTTGAGGGGGGCTGGAGCCCCCAAGGTGCAGGATTGGGCATGGCCCCAAAGGGTGGACCCCCAATCCTCCTCCATGGGGTGGAGAAGGGGCCGCGACCGGAGCTTGGTCTTTTCTGGATCCATGGGGTGGCGGACACCCTCATAGGTGCTCACTGTGACGGGAGAGAGGAGGGGGACCCGTCATGGGGACCCCCATCCTGGGGGTCACTCATGCCAGCCACCAACCCTCGGCTCTCCTAAACAGAGGCCACGGTGGGGGCCCTGGAGTCGATGCCACCTAATCCAGGCATCAGGGAGCTACCCAGAAAAAGCCAGCGAGCAGCTGTAGGACGTCCTAAGCCCCCCCCCACCGTCCCCCCTGGATCTCACCGGCCAAGAAAGACGGGTGTATTCCACCCAGTAGTAGCAATAAACTACCCAGTCTCATCAGCGCCCCCCAGTGGTCGGGCCATTGGCTCTCTGTGTCGAATAAGCCCCACCTGGTAGAAGCCTTGCCGGCAAGGGCGGCCAGATCCCACCCCGCAGCGCCCACAGGCTCTGGGAACCACGTTGGAGGGTGAAGTCCAGCCCTTTGCATGGGACCCCCCCAGGCAAGTCTAGCCCCACGCAGCCCCCCAAGCCCCAGGCCGGGCAGCCCCCCTGGGCTGAGCAGAGCCCGGGGACTAGCCCCGGCACACACCTGGCGACCTGGGCCAGGATCTCCTTGATGCGGACGATTAGCTTCTCGTGCTGGGCGGGGTCGCGCTCGATGGCGCCGTGCAGCCGAGCCATGTAGAAGTCCAGGGTGCCGAGGGTGGGCGTCTCGCCCGTGCCTGGAGAGAAGGGACTGGTCATGGCAGCCCAGCGCGGCAGGACGCGAAGGCGGGGATCCCCAGAAGCAGAGGTCAGAGAGCGGGGGTCTGCAAGGGCAGTTCCCGGGGAGGGGACCAAAGACACGGTGCCTCAGGGGGTGATCAAAATGTCTAAGACCAAAAATCCAGGTCGGCAGCCAGAATGTAAAGTAGTGGGGGCGAGGTCGTGGTGGGGAATCCGTGGACAAACTGGCGAAGAGGTAGCCGGTGTCCCCTCAGGCCAGAGCGTGGAAAGCCAGCGAGGAGCTGGGCTGGGGGCAGGGCGGGCGGTCGGGGGCGGCGGGCGCGTGCTGGGCTCGGGAACGGGAGGGGAGGGGTCATTCGGAGCCGGAGTGGGACAGCAGGGGGCGGGGTTGGCGGGTCGCAGGGGCGGGGCTCCAGGCCCGCAGCAGTTGGGGGCGGAGCTCTAAAGATGAAGGGCGGGGACTGGCTGGCGCGGCGGGGCCGGGAGGGGCGGGGCCGGGAGGGGCGGGGCCAGAGGCGGGGCCTCCGCACCCGGCACGGGCAGCGAGGCGAAGCTGGCGGTGAGCGCCTGGCGCACGGCCTGGAGCTGCTGCTGCAGCGCCAGCGTCCGCCGCTCCTCCAGCGCCAGCTCCTGCTCCAGGCGCTCGCGCGCGCTGCTCATGCTCTGCGTGTGCCGCTGCAGCACGGCGTTCTGCTCCTCGAAGGCCACGTTCATCTTGCGCAGGCGCCGCAGCTCTGCCTCGCGCGCTGCGGCGTGGGGGAGCCGGATCAGAGCCTGGCGCTACGTCCCTTCCCCCTGCCGGGCCTTTGCCTTAGCTGTGCCCCCCCCTGCCAGGCCGTCTGTCACCGCTCTGCCTCCAGTCCCACGCCTCGGCTTCCGCCTCGGCTTCCAGGGGTGGGGGGCGCGGGTGCCGGGCACCTCGGCTCGGGAGAGGTAAATTCCCTCCGGCTGCTACCTCCCGCCTGGGCCCACCCACTCTCCCAACACCCGCTTCCTCAAGAACCCCTGGTCGGTGCTCACCTTTGTTTTGGTCCAAGAACTCTTCAGTGAAGATGGGGACGTCGAAGGTGGAGAAGCCATCACATTCCCCACCCTGGGATGACAGGACAAAGTGACGATTTCGGGGAGGGGAGGACAGCCAAAACCCCTCTGGGAAGTTCCTCGAGCTTGGAGGGATTTCTCTGGACACCTGGGTCGAGGTCCTTTTAACGACATTCCCAGGATGTGGCTGCCCCACCTCCGCATGTAGCCTGGAGGAGGGGCACTCGCTTCCCCCGGTGAGAGTCGGTTCTGGCTCCCCCAGGCACTGTCCTTGCGGGAGGAGCACTTACCTTGTGTCCATTCAAGAGGGTGTTCATGAGCCCAGAGCCCGAGTCTTCTAGTGAGGGAGGGAGGAGGCAGGTCAGCCCGGCAGGTCTCTTCCGACCCCGCACATTGCTTTGCCAGTGCCCTTCCCCCTCCCTGGAATACCCTTCCGCCCACTGTTAGCCCACTCGTCCTGGGACAGGCTCCTGCCTAGGCCCCGCTGGGTCCGTGTGCCCCATGTCTGCATCGGCCGGCCCTGTTCGCTCACAGCTGTTTGGTTAGGGGTCCCTCGTCTTCATGGGACTGTGGGTCCCATGGAGGGCGGGTGGGTCGGTCTGCCCTGGTCCCCTGCCTCAGAGCCCGGACCCAGCTGCCTGGGGGGCTGGGTCCTTTCCCACCTTTCTTGATCTTCTTTTCCTGAATCTTCTCCGTGCACATCTTGTAGGCTTCCGACTGCTGGTACGCGCGCAGCTCCTTCATGTACTGCTGTTTCTCCCGCTCAGCCTCATCCAGGTACCGCTGGTGGGGGCGGCGGAAGGCTTGGCCCGGCCCAGGGGCACAGCCCCTTTCCATCACTCAGCTCACCATGCCCAACTTGCCCATAGCTCCCTACTGCCTGCCCTTCGAGGCAAAACCCGGCTCCTCGGCCTGCTGCTCAGGGACCTCCCGCGCCCCCCAAATCCCGTCCTCAGCAGCGCCTGCCTGCCGCCGGACCAGGCTCCCATCCATGGGCTGGACTGCCCCCCGCGCCCATCTGCTCGTCGGAATCCCACTGCGAGGGCGCAAACCAGCAGTGTTTTTTGTTCCTGGGATGTTGTTGCAATTTTCAGTTGATTGCCAAGATGTGACAATCGGAAGGTATCACTCCAGCCCCCACCCCTGTTTCGTTAGACGCATCCAGATTAACTTTAAGTTGCTTCTTGCCACCCTCTTGCCACCCTCCCCGCCTGGCTTCAGCGTGCTTGGGGGAGAGCTCAAAAGTGGTCAGCTCTCAGGCGGAAGCAAAGGCCCCCTGCAGTCTGTCCTGTGGGGGATGTGGCTTCAGCACAGCGTCCAGTGGGTCGGGATTAAGGTCGGTGGTCCTGGGCCAGCCCCTTCCGCCGCCCCCCCCCCCCCCGAGTCCCCACCTGCTTCTCCGCAGGCTGCAGCTTGCTCCACTCGGCACCCAGCATCTTGGTGATCTCGGGAAAGGGCAGGTCCGGGTGGCGGGTGCGGATCTGCTCGCGCCGCTCATTCAGGAAGCGCACGTAGCCGGTGACTGGGGCCTTGGGCCCATTTGGCAGGATCTTCTTCCGCTTCTTGCCCTTGGGCCACCCGCGCTTCTTCACCGGCTGCAGAATCGAACAGCGCCGTTTGGAGGGGCCCAGAGAGCTGAGGCAGAGCTAGTGGGCTGGGCGGGGCCTATCCAGGGACGAGGGCCTGGAGGTATGGTCTGGTGAAGGGTCGGGATTGGGGGGGTAGGGTTCGGGGTACGCCGGCCGGGGTGAAGAATCGGAGGTCCCGGGCACGTGTCATCTGCGACGGGGTTCAGCCCAGGGATGGGGCGGGCCTGTGGGTGTGGCCTCTGGCCTGGGCGTGGCTTCTGCGCTGGAGCAGAGGCCCATAGGACCATGGGAAGGTGCATCCCACAGGGCAGTGGGCGGAGCTGTATTGGGCAATGGGCGGGGCCCGGACAAGGGACTGAGGATTCCCCTTAGGGGCGTGGTATGGGCATGGGACCCGGTCTCCGCTCCGCGAGGAAAATCTGGCCTGTGGGCGGAGCCACAGCGAGTTCAAATCTGGTTCGGGGTGGAGCTTCCAGGCTGTGGGCGCGACCCAGGGCCTCCCCCACCACAGTGCAGGGACTCTCACCTCCTCCTCGTGGGACCCCTTCTCGCCGGCCCGGGGGCCCTCGCCGCGCTCTTGCTTGACAGCCACCACGAAGCCCCCATGCTGTCCCGGAGCCTTGCCCCCCGCCGGCCTGGAGCCAAGGGACGCCAGGGTCACCCCCACCCTCACCTCCACTCCCGACCGCGGAGCTGGCATTGAGGGGGCCTGAGTCCAGGGGACAGGGGTCCGAAGGAGTCATTATTCGCGCGGGACGGGGCAGGAACACAAGAGGGGCGGCAGGGACCCCTGGGAGAGGCTGGGCCAGGGAGTGGCAGTGGTGGGGGAAGTGACCGGCGGGACCCTAGGGGGAGGTATTGCCCGGGTGTGTGTTTGGGGGGCGAGTCAAGACCCTGGGGGGCGGGGGTCGAGGAGTTCCGACAGGGCGGGCGGGGGCTGGGCTGCAGCCTCGAGTGGGCTGGGGGAGGGGATGTCGCACTCACGCGGCGGCCGCGCCGGGCTGCTTGGAGCCGTGGGACATGGCCGCTCCCGGCCCCACCTGGAAGGCAGACGTGTGGCCGAGTGAGGGGCGCCCGAGCCGCCGACAGTGGCCCGGCGGACAAGACCCCCGGAACGTCGGGTCCGGGGCGTTTGGGGGGGGCCGGATCCAGGGGCGGGGAGGCCCTGGAGGGCGGGCGCCCCGGGGATCCTTTGTTGGGCGATAGTTCCCCGGAAGGCCCGGGCCCACCGTCCTCCAGTCCGGGAGGGGCCTCTCCCCGATCCCAGGAGCCCCGCGCCCCGACCCCCTCGCAGGGCCCCGAGTTCCGCGGCTGTTTTCACCTCCAAAGAAACTTTCCCGGACCTCTCCGCTGCTGCGACGCTCCAACCAACCGCCCCGAGCCCGCCCCCGCCGCTCGCCCCGCCCCAGGCATGCTAATACGGCCTCTTCGAGTTGTCCGATTGGGTGCAGTCTTTCCTTGGGGTGTGATCATGCAGATGAGGGTTGGCGCGCCGGTCTGCGATTGGCTGGGGTAGCCGCTGAGCCGCGTGGGAGGTGGAGAGGGAAGGCTGCGGGCGGGTGCGTCAAGTTCGGCTGCGCTCGGACGCTCTCGGGGCCAATCTGGGCGCGTTGAGGTCTTGCCGGGCGGAGCCCCTTAAAGGGCTAGTAGGTGCGGCTCGGGTTCCTCCTCTCCCGGCGAAGGCGAGACTCCCCGCCCCTGCGGGATCCCGGGACCTGCTGGGCCAGATCGGGCCCCTCCCTAGTTGTCATGGAGACAGCGGCAGGTTGCTAGGGAAAGAGTTAAGGTCCTTCCAGGCAGCTCCCTGCCTCAGGACTAGGTGGGACCTGTTCTTAGGGTCCTGCAAACCTGGCGGGCAAATTAGCTTTCCACTCACCGAATTTAGGGCCGCTGCAGTCCCGCTGTGCCTCGTCCAGCCCTGAGCCAGAAGGGGCTGCTCTCCCCGCCTCCCCGGGGCTCGGCTTTACCTTCTGGGCAGTGGGGACCTTGCGCGATGTTTAGGACCAGGAGGCTGGGACCGGAAGGCTGCAAGAACCTCGTTAAGATGGAGGGGCAGGAGGCTCTGCTCTGGGATTTTGGGGACCCCCAGTGGCAGCGTGGTCTTACGATCTGCCTGGGACTGCCCTGCTCCCAGGATGACAGCTGGGGTGACTGGTTGTGCCCCGCGTCCTATTAGATCTCACACATTTTGCTCACATCACCCCCTGCCCCCATCGCTCTCCTCCGTCCACCTCCTTGATGCTCCTCAAACGCAGGTATGTCCGTTTCGCTCTTTCCCACCTCCGGGCCTTTGCACCGGTGTGCCCTTCCTCCAGGTTATCTGCCTGCCTCACTGCGTGATCTCCTTCAGGTCTTTGCTAAAATGTCACCTTCTGAATGAGATTTCCTCCATACACCCAGTCTTATTGTCTCTCCACGTGTGTTTGTTTCCTCTGATAAAGAACAAAACAAAAGAAAATGTTTAAAGCTTTATTTAAGTAATCTCTATCCCGCCCCCCCCCATGTGGGGCTCGAACTCACCACCTGGAGATCAAGAGTCACACGCTCTACGACTGAACCCCCCGGGCGCCTCTAAAGAACAAACATTTAACTGAATGAATCTGAAGATCTGATTGGTTTCATTAAGGGATTCGTGAATGGGGCAGCACCCCATCCAGCAAGCAGAGGGGAGCTCCAAACAGCTGTACAAAATGGAGGGCTTATGGGGGGGGGCACGGAAGTTCTTAGCAAAAGAAGGAAAGGATTGTTCCATGCAAGGTCACTTTCTCTAAGCAGGGGGTCTTATTATGCAGATGATCTCTTTTCTTTGAGGTGGAGAAGGCCCAGGAGACAAATTACCTACTCGGTGCTTATGAGAAAATTCCTGACTGATGCTTTAAGACTTAACATTTCTGGGGGCAGTTGAAACTGCTATTGGGTGACGTGGCCTCAGTGGGTCTTTTAGGGTCACGTGGTTTTTAACACTTGTAACACCTAGCACAGTGCCCCCCTGGGCTGCACTCAAAGGACTGAATACAGCAAAGTTCCCTTGCAACCCGGAAGTCCCATTCTTAGGGATCCACCCACGAGCGTCGAAAACACACGTCCACACAGAAACGTGGACACGCGTGTTCGCAGCAGCTGAAAAGTAGAAACAACCCAAATGCCCATCAGTTAATGAATCGATAGACAAAATGCGGTCCCTTTAACAGAATATGAGTTGCCACAATAAGGAATAAATTGCTGATTCACGCTAGGACAAGGGTGAACTTTGAAAACACGATGCCCAGTGAAAGATGCCAGTCACAAAAGACCACAAGTGTGTGGCTCCATTCAGACGAAATGCCCAGACTGGGCAAATCCACAGAGACAGGAAGTGAGTAGTTGCCCCGGGCCGGGAAGGAGGGGGGAGGGGGGAGGGGGAGAGACTGCTAAGGGGCACGGAGTTTCTTCGCGCGTGATCAAAATGTCCTAAAATTAGACCTGGGTGCTGGTTGCATCGCTGTAAACATACTAAAATGTCGGTAAACCTGTTTTCCTAAGAGGCAGCCGAGGGTTGAGCAAGACGAGCGCGCCCTGGAATCTTGACAGACCCAGAGTCCATCCAGCCCTGCTGGTGCTTCGTGGGTCGCCCTTGCCTCTCTCCGCTCGCTCGGTTAAAAACAATCCAGGTGAGGGGCGCCTGGGCGGCTCAGTCGGTGGAGCCTCCGACTTCGGCTCAGGTCAGATCTCACATTCGTGGGTTCGAGCCCCGCGTCGGGCTCTGTGCTGACAGCTAGCTCAGAGCCTGGAGCCTGCTTCCGGTTCTGTGTCTCCTTCTCTCTCTGCCCCTCCCCCTCTATGCTCTGTCTCTGTATCAAAAATAAATAAAACAAAAAAAAACCCCCCCAAAAAAACCAATCCAGGTGAGAAGTCCACGCAGGAAGGCGGGGAAGTCCCGCCCTCCAAGCCCCGCCCTTTTTTGGGCTTGATGGGCAGGCGTTGCCTTAGAAACTGTCTTCCCACTCCCAAGGTACCACTTGGGGAATTCAGGGGGTCTTCCTGTACATCGAAAAGAAAGGGAGGGGTTTGAGGTCGATTTTGAAAGCAGTTTGCAGCTCCTTGGCATCGAGAAAAACATCTCGTGGCGTGGACGTGTTCTAGAAAAATAGAAAAGCGTCTTCAGTCCAGACGCCGTGGATTCAGTCCGTTCCATGCGATCCACAAGCACCCACACCCCCAAACGGGCGACGTAGACGATTAGCAGCATTTCTTCTATTTGACTTTACAGCCTTCATGCATTTATTCAAAAGCAGATCCTTTCAGCCCAAAATTATAAATCGCTTTTTCTTTTTTGAAGTAGCCTCCACACCCAACATGGGGCTTGAACTCACGACTCCCGATCACACGCTCCAGCGACAGAGCCAGCCAGGCGCGCCCCGCTTGCTTTTTCTTGGCAACATTAAGGTCCCTCAATCCCTAGCTCTCAGGAAGACGACCTCAGCTGTCTGAAGTCCTAAGTTTTGTGCTTTCGTTTCTCTGCGTCCATTTCTACGTTTCACTGGGAAATTGGCCTCGTCGGAAGCCAGGAATGGAATCCCAGTCGGCAGCCCTGGAAATACGAGACCCATCAGGGACGCTTCAGCTTTGTTTTTGAAACTAACCTGATGATGCAAATGACGCAGAAATCCGATCCACTTGTACGAAAGTCAAGTCAGTGTACATTCCCCATTGTCAGCTTGTTTCACTTCTTCCTAAAACTTTTCCTGAGCACAAGCACACACACACACACAGCGAACGTTTTCTAGGGCTCGAACCAGCAAACCTCCACCAGCCGGGGCCTTAAACTCCCGATAACGTATCACCTCACCTTTCTGGGGCCTAGAAGTCCAATGTCAAGGACTTGATCAGATCTGGTTCCTTCTCAGGCCCTGAGGGAGCCTGCCCCAAGGTCTCTCAACTCCTGGGGGTCCCTGGCTTATCGGGCGCCACCCTGATCTCTCTGCCTTCATTGTCACTTGACTTCCCCCCCGTGCGTCTGTGTCCGGATGTCCCTCTTCAGTGTGTCAATACTGGACTATGCCGGTGCGACGTCATCTGAACGCCACAGGTCTGCGATGACCCCGTGTCCACATCAGCTCCAAGGTCCTGGGGAGCTAGGACTCGCCCCCATTAGCTGGGGTTTGTGGGGGGGGCACGGTGCCAAGCACCACCCACACGCGCACATGTGTGTGTTTCTGCACAAACGCGAGGCCGCGTCTTGTTTGCAACGGTGGCCTGACCGCAGTCTAAGCACAGCCCCGCCTGACGCTGTGACAGCCCTGGCCGCCCTCTGGGGCCCGTGGGAAGACACGGAAAACTCAAGAAGATGGTTTGTGCTCTCTCAGGACATCCCAGCCCTCCTCGGGGCTTTTTTAGAGACAAATTTAACACCGGTAGGTGTGAAGGGCGAGGAAGGGCTGAGGACACGCAGGTCACAGCCGCTGGGAAGAAGGGGCGTGGCCTGGGGACTGGGCACACCCCTCAGCTGCTGCTGGACTCTCAGACAGATGCTCAGGGAGGCGGCCCTGAGCCCTTCACGTGTGACTTGAGCAACTTACACACTCTGAGCCTCAGTCTGCCCCTCTGCGAAGTGGGAGAACGGAGTCTACCCTCAGGAGGCCTTTGTAAAGGTTTAATGAGTTTATCCAGTGTTCTCCTCAGAACCGGGCCCGGCTGATCAGTGTTCCTGAACGTGGTGGCTGGCTTTGGCCGTTCAGCCTCAGACCTCTGTTGCAGAGAATTTTCTAGAACAGTGAGTGGTTGCCACCCAGGGTAAGTGAGCCCCCAGGGGACACTGGGCGATGCCTAGAAACACTTTTGGTTGCACCAACTTGGCGGGGCCTGGAGTCTGCACGCACAGGACAGCTCCCTCTCCCCCAAAGCATGATCTGGTGCCCCCTCTTTAGCAGCGCTACTGTCAGGGCAATTACAAAAAGGGAAACTGAGGCTTGGGGTTTGCCTGAGCCTGCCTGGGCCCCCAAAGCCACCCTGGGATCGAAGGAAGTTCCTAGCTGTTTCCCAGTGTCTAGGAGACTCCCTCCCACTTCCGTCCACCCCTACTCCCAGTCCTCCCGGGCTGGGTCTGAGGGAAGATCAAAGCAAACCCCACTTCCCACTGGGGCCACCAGGACATCCGATTTCCAGCAGCGGCTGGGGAGCAGCTGGGGGCACTCAGGGACATCAAAGCCGGGCTGGATCTCTCCTGACCCCAAGTTCGTCTCTGTCCCATCCTCAGGGCAGGGCATTCCACCCTCCTGGACCTTCTCTGATCTTCCCCACAAACCCCTGCTCTTAGGTGGGGGGCGGGGGGATGTGTGCCCTCTACCCGCTTCCTGACCCAGCACTGACCACGGAGAGTCTGGCTCGGTCCCCTCTTCAGACCAGGGAATTCAGAATCTTTGGGGCTCCAGCATTGCTCAAGATGAGGCCAGACCCGCTGAATGATGAGCCCCTGAATGAATGAAGGAACCCTGAAGGAGCGAAGGAGCCACTCCGGCGGCTCCCTGCTGGGTGGGCCTCCTCCTTGTCCCCCCCACGGAGTCCAGGCCGGGAAGTCTTGGCTCGCCCCTCTTGGAGGAAAACCCAGACTTTTGTTGGGCCTTCTGACAACCCCCCACCCCCACCCCGGCTCTCCGTGGTGTGCCTGCCGCAAGGGCTGCTGGGAGTTTCCTGTGGGCTGCTGACCCGCGCGGAGGCTGGCGGGGTATCTTCAGGTGGGTCCTCCCGGGCCCGTGAATAAAGAACTCAAAGATCATGCGGAGCCCAGTTGGGATCCTGAATCTGCCTCGCGTGAGCCGCGTGCCCTCTGGCAAGGGCTTCCTGGGTTTTCCCGGTAAAACACAGGCAAGAAGTACAGGATCCCGATGGAGGGATGGAGGGGGCGGGGCCGGCGGGCTCAGGCCCTGGAGCTGGAGACTCTTGATCACTTGATCGTGAGTTTGAGCCCTCCCCCCCCCCTTGGGTTGGGGGGAGAGATTAAATACATCAAAACTTAACAAATATTTTAAAAGCTCGGGCGAGTGTTTTGAAAAGTCCTGTAAAGATGAAGCAAGAATTTCTTCAAGTTGTCTTTCATCCCCCCCCCCCGCCCCCCAGAAACAGAAAGGGAGCCCGTGGCCACAGGAAGGAGGGAATTCAGATTCTTGTCTCTCCTTATCGATTTATCTCCTCCAAGGCGGTGGCCTCTGATCTCTCTCTCCCTGCTCGGTTATCTCTGAAGTCCCCATGGCCCCATCCAACCCATTTCCCAGGCTCCTTTTCCTAAACCTGTGGGTACGGTGGCGTGGTCTGCAGCAGTGGGGGGGTCTGGGCAGGGACCCCCTGTGGCCGCCTGAGCCTCGGGCTTGTCAGCGGGCTCTGGTGGGTCTGGCCTATTTCCCAGTTTCTGACAGCTTCTGAATCTCTGCCTGCCGACGCGTGCCCACTGATCATTGGACAGATATATATATTTTTTTAAGTTTTTACTTATTTTTGAGAAAGAGAGAGAGAGAACAAGCAGGGGAGGGGCCGAGAGAGAGGGAGACACAGAATCAGAAGCAGGCTCCAGGCTCTGAGCTGTCAGCACAGACCCGGACGGAGGGCTCGACCCTTGAACTATGAGATCATGACCTGAGCCGAAGTTGGATGCTGAGCCCCCGGGCGCCCCGTGGACAGATATTTCTTGTGCTCCTACTATGTGTCGGGCATTACTGGAGACAACGCAGCGGCTGACACTGATCCGGTCCCTGCCTTCATGGGGATCAGAGTTCAGTGGGGTCCCAGCTACAGTGGGGAGGGGGAGGGATATCGCGGTTGCGACGCGGGGCAGCCCAGAGTCCTGTATGAGGACAGGGAGGGAGGGGTGGCAAGTACACTTTCGGAGACTAAGGGCTAACAATGATATCACTTTTTAAAAATATTTTAAGTAACCGCTACACCCAGCGTGGGACTGCAGCTCATGACCCTGAGATCCAGAGTCACACCCTCTACCCACTCAGCCTGCCCGGCCCTCTACATCCGTAACATTTTATTTTTTTTTTAGGGACGCCGGGGTGTAAGCCTAGGACTTTGGCGGCTCAGGTTGTGATTTCAGGGCTTGAGGGTTCGAGCCCCCCCTCCCATGCTGACAGCCCAGCCTGGAGCCTGCTTCAGATGGTGCCTGTGCCTCCCTCTCTCTGCCCCGACCCCTCCCAGGCAGACAGAATCGCCTCAGGGCCGAGGCTTTGAGCTGTTAGCACAGAGCCTGAAGCCGGGCTTGAACCCAAACACTGGGAGAGCATGACCTGAGCTGAAGCTTACTGGACTGGGCCACCCGGCGCCCCTCCCCCATATCACTTTTCACGGCCTCACACCCATTCCAGAGCTGGGGAGACTGAGACTTCCCCAAGTTAAAGGCTGGAGCAGCCAGGAGGGAGTGGGCTTTCTGGCCCCAGAGGACAGGTGTTCAACCGCTGCTGGAGGCGGCCTGGAGGCGTGGGGGCAAGCCCGCACCCAGCGCTTGGGGGAACTTGAAACCGCTCGTGTGGGTGGTGACCCAGTCGTGGGAGGACCCTTGGAGGAAGGTGGGGAGGGGTTGCGAGGACAGGCCTCTCCGCTTCGCTCCCCGGCCCGTTCCTGGCGTGTGGAGGGGGAGACACTCTCCGCTCCCCTCCAGGCTGGGGTGAGGAAAGCCACGTGGGCCATTTGGCACAGCCGGCGCTCGTTAAATACCAGCTGGTGTTATTAGGATGATTATCCCCATTATTATCCTTAATAACTAATTAATTAGAACTAATGCGTCCTCTCCTCGTCCGACTGGGTTTCTCCGGGGCCGGGAAGTCAGCGGACCCGAGGAGGGGCGAGCTCAGACTCAGAATTCTCCCCCATCCCCTGCGCCCCCAGCCCACCCCTCGCGCCCCAGCCCACCCCCTCCGGCCCACACAGTAGGCCTCGTAAAGCTGCGGGCAGGCTAGGGTGGCGCGGGCCTGAAGCCAGGAGCCTGGGTCTGGGCGCTCCTGTGTCGCCGCCAATGTCCGTGGGGGTCCCTGGAACCCGAAGGCGAACCGTCCGGCGCTAGGACCTTCTCACCCGGTCGGCGCCCGGCACGGAGGCCGAACTAGCCCCGAGACCACGCCCCTCCCTCTGGTTATTGGCTTCCGGGCCCCGGCGCGCGGCCCCGATTGGTGGAGGCGGCCGCCAGTATCCGTCGCCCCGCCCCGCCCAGGCCTTAATTTTGGGCTTGGGGCTTGGCGGCCGCAGGCGCGCTCCGCGGGGCGGACTTGGGCGGCGGCGCGGGGACCGCGGGGCGTCTGCCGCGCGCCCGACCGCCCGGCGGGAGTCCCGAGCGCAGTCATGGGCCCGGGACCCCCGGCGGCCGGCGCGGGGGCGTCCCCGCGGCCACTGTCGCTGGCCGCTCGGCTGAGCTACGCCGTGGGCCACTTCCTCAACGACCTGTGCGCGTCCATGTGGTTCACGTACCTGCTCCTGTACCTGCACTCGGTGCGCGCTTACAGTTCCCGGGGCGCCGGCCTGCTGCTGCTGCTCGGCCAGGTGGCCGACGGGCTGTGCACGCCCCTCGTGGGCTACGAGGCCGACCGCGCCGCCGGCCGCTGCGCCCGCTTCGGCCCTCGAAAGTCTTGGCACCTGGTCGGTAAGTCCTCCATCTGACGGCCACCGGCTTTAGCCTCCCCCGTCTGCCTGCCTGCCCCAGGGCCCGAGCCTCCCTCCTGCGCCTTCCTGCCTTAGGCCTGAGCCTCCTGTGTCAGGCTGCTCTGCACTTTGCCCCATCCATGAGCCTCCCCCATCTGGCTGCTTAACTGCCCTGTACTTCTTCTCTCTGCCATCTGACCACCCATGTGACCCTCTAGTGTCACTTCCCTTTGTCTTTCTGTCTGACCCCCATGGGCACCCTGGACGCTCTGCCTGCCTGGTGCCACCTCCGGATCTGGCCTCTCTGTTCATCTGTCTGGGTGGACAGGGCCGTGTGGGTGTGGGTCAGGCTGCCCAGAGGCCCCTCCGTTCGTCTGTCCGTGTCTCCAGCGCATTCCTGCCTGTCCTCTGCCCCGTCTCGGACAACCTGGTGTTTGGGAGGGTGGTGTCCCTGGAGCCAAGACTTGGGGGCAGGTTAGGTCAAAGAGTCAGGGGTCTGTGTCTGTCTGGCTCAGGAGGCTGGGGTCTGCGGGGCCACAGGGTGGGCCTGTGTCCGGGGGAGCTGCAGCCACACCTGCAGACACCCCCCCCCCCGGATCTGCGGTGCCCTGCCCGGTGCGCACCCCTGATAAGGCCGGCCTCCTAGCGTCCCTTCGCTGCCGCCAGGGACCCTGGGCCTTGAGATTAGCCCCCGCCGCGCTCTCTGCCCTTCTCTCCCTGGCAGAAGTGCCTGTGGCATCTTGGCATTCGGGGCCTGCGGGGCATTTCGGGAGGCAGGCACAGGAATCCCGCCCAGTCCTGTGAATTCTGGGCAGCAGCTTTCTAGAAGCTAGGAGGGGCTGGCTGATGTCTCCTTGCCCTTGGGAACAGTGACTGAGGAGGCCAAGGCTCGCCCGGGGCCCTCGTGAGCGCTGGTGTTTGCAAGTGGCCGGAAGTCAGGATTCCCGGCCGAGGCCGCCCCGGCTCTTCCCGGGTCACGTTGGGCTGCGGCAGCGGCCGGGGCGGGAACCAAGGACACAGGAGACTCGCACACCGGTGCTCAGCTCCTCGGGAAGAGAGGGGAAAGGTGCCCGTCTTCGGGCTGAGGGGCCGATCGCTGGCAGAGCTGAGTCCAGAGCCTGACGTGCAGTTTTGTTGAGCTCAGCTCCTTGGCGAGCAAACAAGATGGCTCCTCGGCCTGCCAGGTGACAGAAGTGGGGGGCTGGGGTCTCTTCCCCGTGGCCGACAGGGGAGACACCCCTGGGGAGACAGAGCCGGCCCTGGGAAGGTATCCCTGGCCTCTAAGGGGTCTCTGAGCGGGGACCTGGTTGCAGCCTGGGCTCTCCAGGCCTGATGCTGCGCCCCTTCGGTCGGTGGGATGCCGGGGTTCAGTGAGGCCCCCCTCTGACCCCAGAGGAAGAATCGAATCCGCGTCCCCCCAGCAAAGGTTAGGCGCCTTTGTAAATAAAGAGCTGAAGGCTTTGTGTTTACGTGAAACAGGCCTGGGGGCTGTGCTCCCCACGGCCTCCACCCGCACCCCTTCTCCGCCCCAGGGTGAGGGTGCAGGGAGACCCCGGAGGATCTGAGGAGCGAGGAAGCCGAGGCAGGCCCCTCTGGAGGCCTGATAAGGGACCTGAGTGAACGTCACCTTGGCAATAGTTCCCACTTCTCTTTTTGGCCACCGAGCCTGTGGGTGGTGGGGATGGATGCAGTTTTTCCCTGAACGGGCTCCTGGGCTTCCCCAGCCCGGGCCGCCCGCTGTGGGGCTCTCCGTGGGGTCCGGGCTGGCGCATGGGGGCGGACCGGGTTTCCTAAGGGGGAAGCAGAGCTCTGAAGGGACATTAGCTCTGGGGGTTTGAAGGATGAATAGGAGTGTGTGTGCTGGTGGGTGGGGGTGGGGGGTGCGTTCCAGCCGCTTGAGGGAGCTGTGCAAGTGTGACACACCACAGGCTTACTTTTTATCTTTAAAAATTTTGTAATGTTTTTATTTTTGAGAGAGAGAGAGAGAGAGAGAGAGAGAGACAGACATCGTGAACAGGGAGGTGCAGAGAGAGAGGGAGACACAGAATCTGAAGCAGCTCCAGGCTCTGAGCTGTCGGCACAGAGCCCGATGTGGGGCTTGAACCCACGAACCGTGAGATCATGACCTGAGCCGAGGTCGGACGCTCAACCGACGGAGCCCCCCAGGCGCCCCTACATACCACAGTTTTAAAGCTCCCAAGGCACATAAATCTTTTTATTTGTTTTAATTTCTTTAAGGTTTATTTTAGAGGGAGAGAGACAGAAAGCAGTGGTGGGGGAGGGGGAGGGCCACAGAGAGAGGGAGGCGCAGAATCCAAAGGGCTCCAGGCTCCGAGCTGTCAGCACAGAGCCTGACTCGGGGCCGGGGCCCGGGCCCAAACTCACCAACCGCGAGATCCTGACCTGAGCTGGAGCCGGACGCTTACCGACCGATTCCCCCTCCCCCGCCCGGGTCCCCCGTGCACGTTCGCTGATGTTGACTGTGATGCCGGTATGTTTGTTCTCCACTTTCTGGAAACTGAGGCCCCAAGCCCCTTGCCCGAGGTCCGCCGGCCAGCCAGCCTCGCGCAGACAAAGGTTAACCCGGCCGGGCGGCTGCGGGGCGGGTTCTGGCCAGGGCAGCACATTCTTCCGACCAGACTGCACATGCTGTGCCCAGCCCTGCGGTGGCCCCCCGGGGCCCCCAGGCACCAGCTCAGGGGGCCCCTCCCAGGCACCCGGTCCAGAGAAACAGCAAGGAAGGCTGGTTTTGGTTTCATTTCCCCATCCTGGGACTCGGCCCATCCCGGCGAGGTCCAGAGCCTCGGGGGAGGACGGAGGCCAGCGGCCCGGCCCAGCAGGGAGGTGGGGGAGAGGGCCCTGAGCTGGAGGGAAGGAGCGGCTGGGCGTCCAGCTGGCCGGGTTCTCGGCTCCGCGGCTCCCACAACGGGCCTGCGTCCTCACCGGGAAAAGGGGGACAGTGGAAACACCCCCCTCTTCAGGCTGTAAATAGGCAGCATTATTATTAGTCATTCACATAATGTGTGCCGGGCTCCGTGCTGGTGGCCCTGGGCCACACAAGTGACCCAGAGGGACCTGCTGCCCACGCTCCCGGGGCCCCGTCTGGTGGGGGAGGCCGGCAGGAAGCATCCGTGTGTGCGCTAAGGCACGTGAGAAGGAGGCCGTGTCCAGGAGGACCGTGTCAGGGCGGGGACGGGATGGGCGGTGACCGGGTTGGCCAGGGAGAGCTTTTCTGAGGAGGTGGGGTTCGAGTGGAGTTCCGAGGAGTGAAAAGGACTCAGTCTTGCTAGGACTCAGGGGAATAGCATTCCAGGCAGCAGCATGACCCGTGCAAAGGCCCTGGGGCAGGATGGAGCCTGGCGCGTTGGGACAGGGAGGTGGCCCTTGTGGCTGGGCCAGAGGGGGTGAGAGCTGGTCTCGCAGGGCCTGCTGGGTCGCCTTGAGGACTTGGGCTTGTGAGTTTTGTTTTCTTCCCAGGAAGCGGTTGCCTCATGAGCAGATGGGGACACTGGGACTCAGGGAGGGCAGGGCCCAGGGTGGCCTCGCCCAGCGTCCCCTGGCCTCCTGACTGCTGGTAGCCCCGTGGGCCACTTGGTCGGAGCTGGGGGAGGAAAAGGGGCTGCTGGGCGAGGCCAGAAGGGGAAGTGGTGGGCCTGCGTGGTGTGTCTGGTGGGCAGCGCTCCAGGGGACCCCCACGGGGCACCCTCCCAGCCTGCTGCGTCACGTGACCACAGGCTCCTCTCACTTCCACACCTGTCACCAAGGGAGAACCCCCATGGGCCCTGGGCTGGCGTGGGGGGGGCCCGTGCTTGTCCGTCCTTGTCACTTGGCTGGAGGTCCTGGCCCTTCCTGTACTCGCTATAGCACGTGACCTCACGTGCCTCAGTTTCCTTGTCGGACACGGGGGTGCATAGGCTGAACTGCCGGGTGGAGGCCTGGCCCCTGCTGTCCTCTTGGGCTGCAGGACCTCAGGCCCCTCTGCCTTGGTTTCCCCAATTGTGTTGGGAACCCTTCACCTGGGAAGCACCGGGCTGCCCCCTCCGACCCCCACGGTATGACTCGGGGGGCCTTTCCTGGGCCCGTCGCCCCCACCCGGCCGCATCCCGGGGAGCCGGCGGCTCGCGGGCAGGCCGCGGCGTGACCCCCCCCTCTCCGCTCTCCCCAGGCACCATCTGCGTCCTGCTGTCCTTCCCCTTCATCTTCAGCCCGTGCCTGGGCTGCGGGGCGGGCACCCCCGAGTGGGCCGCCCTCCTGTACTACGGGCCCTTCATCGTCATCTTCCAGTTCGGCTGGGCCGCCACGCAGATCGCCCACCTCAGCCTCATCCCCGAGCTCGTCGCGGACGACCACGAGAAGGTGGAGCTCACGGCCCT
>PISW01014004.1:0-23211 GCA_004023785.1 Mungos mungo
ATGGCCATTTGTAGGAAAGTGGATGGACCTTGAGGGTGTCATGCTAAGCGAAATAAGTCAGGCAGAGAAGGATAGATACCATATGTTTGCATTCATAGGTCTAACAGGAGAGACCTGGCAGGGGACCATGGGGAGAGGAAGGGGGAAAGAGAGTGGGGAAGAGTGAGGGACACAGATCAAGGGAGACTACTGAATACTGAAGACGAACCATGGACTGAAGGGGGAGGGGGAGGGGGTGATGGTCATGGTGGGGGGTACCTGTGGGGAGAAGCACTGGGTGTTATATGGAAACTAATTTGACAATAAACTATTATTTAAAAAAAAAAGATTTTAGAGCCTGCCTGGAAGGGGGGAGCTTAGGCTTTGGAGTTTTGATAATTGACTGTTAAGTGGCACTGTTGGTAGAAGCCTTGATGATGGCCAAACAGGGTTATTGAAAGAGGAAATTAGAATAATCACCCCTTCTTTTAGTAGATCGCGAACACCCCTCTGAAGGCCACATGTTTTCAGGTGACACGGGGGTGTGTTTCCTGCCTTCACCGCAGGGGCGCCCCCGGCTCTCACTTGGTGATTCTTGCTCGCAGGGCCAGGGACTGCGTTGTTCCCAGCTTTGTACACGGCCTGTGGTGGCAGCTCTGCCTATGCAGGAAAACTCCAAGCGTTGGGACCAGTGCGACAAGGGCCGCTGCAGGACTGGCAGCACGTGCACTTTGCTTGCCATGAATGGTTTCTGGCATTACCCTGTAGTCTAACAGGGGCACCTCCTTTGAGTCTGAGTTGGGTTGCTTGGAATGATGTTGGCTCAGGCTCCTGTAGTCCACACAGTCAGGTGGTGTTTATTGTTGGAGTTCTAGTGAATGACCAGAGTTCTACTTGGGTGATTGCCCTTGGGGGTGTGACGAGGCCTGAGGCCCCACTGATTCCTCACCAGAGAGGCCATGGCGGTTGCCATTTTTGGAGCTGAAGCATCCCCAGGTGGTCCCAGAGGAGCGGCTCCCCGAGCCTGCAGACCTGTGGGTGATGATGGGTGAGGCTCTTCTAATCTCCTTCAGTTGCTATAATTCGGGGATGGCTTGCCTAGTAGTTCACAGGGTCTCTCGGCTGTCAGCAGATGAGGCAGGCCAAGTGGCCCAGAAGCAGCGTCAGCAGATTGGGAAGGACGGAATAGGCGGAGTGGTGGAGGTGGGGGTACCTGCACCCTAGGAGGTGGAGTGTGAAAACTCAGGCTTTGTGCGTCACAGTGGGTGGAGCCCATATGGCGTGTTGGGAAATCGTTCCAACCTGTTTGGAATGGACATGTTGCTAAAAGTCAGCAATTCTGCTCTGAATTGGGAAGTGCGCCCGCAAGAACCACTCCTGGACTCCGTGACAGGGGCTTCTCTGGATTGTTCTTATCTCAATGTTCAAAGCACCGAAGGTGCACTGAACCTTCCCAATTTTTGCGGAAGAGGATGCGCTGCCCCTGGGAGTGTGATGGTTTTCTTTCACCATCTCCGGGCCGTGGAAATCCAAGTCAGACAGGGCTTCTGAGTCCTGAGGGGTAGGAGAGGTTTCAGATTCCTCATCTGAGGCCTTGATATAACCTCAAAGAGTTTTAACCTCTGTCACCCTGTGCTGACATTTGGGACACACAATATCCTCCTTGGGTGCCTTCAGCCCCAAAACACAATGTGAGAATTGGCCTTGGTGAGGCAGAGGATCTTGACTGATGCATCTTCAGCTCTTTGAAGTGATGCCAGCAACTGCCTCATCCCTGGGGTTCTCTGTGAGCAAGACCTGTGCGCCCGTAGTAAATGCTCTTGGTAACCACTGACCTCCGTGCCCACCCCGTCTCTTTGCATAGAATCTTTAATAGTTTGGATTTCCAGTCCTGTGAAATTAGGAATTTTAGCTTCTAGTTCCTTGTGATCTCCTGTGTTCTTTTCTTTTTTTTTTTTTTCATGTTTTTTATTTATTTTTGAGAGATAGAGAGAGACAGTGTGAGCAGGGGAAAGTCAGAGAGAGAGGGAGACACAGAATCTGAAGACATGCTCCAGGCTCTGAGCTGTCAGTGCAGAGCCTGACACGGGGCTCGAACCCACGAACCACGAGATCATGACCTGAGCCGAAGTCAGACGCTCAACCGACTGAGCCATCCAGGTGCCCTTGATCTCCTGTGTTCTTGACCCGCTGGGTCTAAAAGACCTTGGATGCTTCCTTCCTGTGGCCCCAACTCTGTGAGTGACCTCAGCTGAGGTGGAATCCATTGAGGAGAGCTGTGGTGGCCTGATGACCTTTTGGGATTGGTCCTAGACCTTGGGACTGGAGTTTGTTAAGTTGACAGGCAGCAGCACTAAGCAGAACCCAGAAATGTTTCAAAGTTGATTTACCTTTCTTGAGTCACTGGCTCACGTCCTCTGCTTATTGGGAGGTGCTAGAATTAAATGTTCCTGCTGAGATCCTGGGCCCCAAGATCTTGAGCCACTTACCTCCAGGGATGGGACCCGTTGATACCCATGGGAGTGGGAGACAAAGCGCAACAGCAGCACCACAACGCCCAGGAGAAGGGGGTGCCAGCAGTACTGACCCTCACGGGGGCCACAGGAGACCCCCATGAACGGGGGTGCCGTGTCACTGGTTGGGTCTGAGGAGGAACATGGACTTGAGTGGGAACGTGAGGACCCTCCACGTCTGGTGCCACGAGTGCACAGCAGTCCCCTCCCAGAGGTCGCCCAGCCCTCCTCTGTTGACAA
This sequence comes from Mungos mungo, assembly GCA_004023785.1. Classification (NCBI taxonomy): domain Eukaryota; kingdom Metazoa; phylum Chordata; class Mammalia; order Carnivora; family Herpestidae; genus Mungos; species Mungos mungo. The sequence goes on from PISW01014004.1 coordinate 2,733, forward strand.
GGCAGCTAGTAGCCTGTGCCTGGCATGCAGGTTGCCTGTGCCGGCTGCGGGGAGCCAGCCCTTGGTTGCGGTGGAGACTTCATAATATGGTTAGCCAACTATACCAGCCTGCCCCTTAATCAGGGAGCACCGGACCCTCCCCCACCCCCATCCCCACCACCTTGTTGAGTCAGGGCTGGCCAGAAGTGAAGTCTCAAGGTATTTTAGGAGAATGAACTCCAAATTTTAGTGTGGAAAGCCTTGGCAGTGCCCGAGAGGTGACACACAGCAGCTCACAGGAGCCCACGGGAACACCACATGACACCTGGCCTCCCCAGATGGTAGAGCCCAGCTGGGACAGCGGGTTAGTAAACCAGCCAGTTCTGGACATTTCTTAAATCCTCACCTATGACCAGACCACACTGTTTGTTACATCGACCATTTTGTATTCCCTTGTGTGGTAGGTGCAGGAATAAACACAATTTATTTTATTCCCCTGGGAGGGAGTGCTCAGGGAGGGGGCTCAGCCAGGCAGGGATGTAGAGGCAGGGTGCACAAGGAGTGAGGGAATTTCAGTGGTGTGTTTGAATGGCACCAGGTCCTGGGCAGGGGCGGGTAGGAAGGGGACTTGTGGCAGGGCCCCACCTTGTCCTACTTACTAGTGCTCGTGGTCACGTGGCTCACAGCCTGTTTGTGGGGATGTAGAGGCAGCGAGACAATATGGAGTTTTCAAGGTTACGGCACAGGCGGTCACCAAGCGTGTCACGAGACGTGCACATATCCTTCATGGTCCTCAAATACCAGCGGTTCCGTTGCATTTGATTTCTTCTGGGCCTGGGGACACCCTTCCGAAAGTGGTCCTGTGTCCTCAGCGCCCTTGCTGAAAGCCATTTGCAGAGGAATGTGTTGGAGACCCAGGCTGCACCCCGTCCTTGTGACTTGTGAGCCCCCCCACCCCCAGCCAGTGTGCGAGCCGCCAGGGCCAGCGCTGCACAGCAGGCCCTCCCTCGCCCCGAACCCCAGGCCCGGTTCTGCCGGCAATCCCATGGACTGACTCCTGGGTGTGCTGGACACATGTGTGAGCGTGCTGCCCCCTCCCCTGCACGGATGTCCACACACACCTCACCAGCATCTCTTTGCTTTCAGGTGTGCGGCGTAGAGCAGAGGTGGAGGAAGCTCCTCCTGAGCGGAGAGTTTGTGTCGAAGGAGCGTTCAGAGCAAACCTTCAACAGCAGAAGCTGCACTGTGGAGAGAGACCTTTGAGAAGACAAGAGGGTGGGGACGGTGGAAAGGACTTCCCAGTTAGTGCTGGTTTTCTGGCCCATCAAGTGACCCAGAGCAGAGGGAAGCCACGCCGGAGCACCGGAGGCGGGGAAGCCTTCCACCCTGGAAAAAGGCATTACAAATGCAATGAGTGTGGGAAAGCCTTTGGTCAGAAATACTTACTTGTTCAGCACCAGAGACTACACACTGGAGAAAAGCCTTATGAGTGCAGCGAATGCGGGAAATTATTTAGCCATAAATCAAACCTTTTTATACACCAAATAGTTCACACTGGAGAAAAGCCTTACGGGTGTAGGGAGTGTGGAAAATCCTTCAGCCGCAATGCTGACCTCATTCAACACCAGAGAGTCCACACTGGAGAAAAACCTTTTACATGCAGTGAATGTGGAAAAGCCTTCAGGCATAATTCCACGCTTGTTCAGCATCACAGGATCCACACTGGGGTGAGGCCTTATGAGTGCAGCGAATGTGGGAAGTTCTTTAGCTTTAACTCAAGCCTCATGAAGCACCAGAGAGTTCACACTGGAGAAAGACCTTATAAGTGCAGTGAATGTGGGAAATTCTATAGCCACAAGTCAAGCCTTATTAATCACTGGAGGGTTCACACTGGAGAAAGGCCTTATGAGTGCAGAGAATGTGGGAAGTTTTTTAGTCAAAGCTCTAGCCTCATGCAACATCGAAAAGTTCACACTGGAGAAAAGCCTTTTAAGTGCAACGAATGTGGAAGATTCTTCAGCGAGAATTCCAGCCTTGTTAAACACCAGAGGGTTCACACTGGAGCGAGACCTTATGAGTGCAGGGAATGTGGGAAATTTTTTCGCCATAGCTCCAGCCTTGTTAAACATCGGAGGATTCACACTGGAGAAATGCCTTATGAGTGCAGTGATTGTGGGAAATCGTTTAGCCAGCGTTTCAACCTCCTTCAACACCAGAAAGCTCACAGTGGAGAAAGGTCTGGAATGTAGCTAATGTGGAGAAGCCTTTTTTAACCAAAGGTCTGCTCTGATTCAGCAGCGGAAGCTTCAGTCCAGATAGGCCTAATGAATACAGTAAATGTGGAGAGTCTTTTGGCTTCAGCCAAAGACTCACCCTTGTTGGGCATCAGAACGTTCCGACTGGAGAGCAGCTATGGAAGCACAGGCGGTGTGGTCTCCCGGGCAACCTGACTTCACACAGAGGAGCCGTGCAAGAGGCCTTTATCAGGGAGCCGCAGGAGAACGTCACTCTTCCCGGTGTGCTGGCAGATGGCCTCCCGAGAAGGCTGGCCCCTGCCTGGGAGCCCCGGGAGGGGGAGCCCCGTGCTCCTGCGTGTAGCCATTTGGTGCAGAGATTTCACTCCTGTCGCTGGGATGGGGGGAGGGAATGGTCTTGCTTCATATGTGACTGGCTTTTGCTGTTCTTACTGAGTATTAGGTGTTCTTGAGGAAATGTGTCTTCATTTGCATATACCCTCAGCACTGTTTCCAGAGACTTTGTGTTTTTATAATTTTCCCCAATGTTAATAAGAAGCAGGCCCACAAAGGTCCTCACACTGTCATGCAGGAAGTTCATCTATTTAACTTCATAAGAACTTGCCAAGTTGTATCCCAGATAGTTAGGCCATTTCATATTTCCTCCTAGAGTGTATTTGATTTCCAGTGTCTTCGCATCATTGCTGACCTCTGTATGTAAGACGTGGGCCGTTCATTCTTTTCACCCATTCTCGTAGGTGTGTGCTTTCCAGTTGCATCTCCCTAGTGTTGAGCATCACTCTCTGTGTTTCTCTACCACCCATGTATCTTAGGGAATTATCTGTTCATGTTTTTTGCCTACTTTTAGAAAAATTCGTTGGTTTCTTACCATTTTGTGATTTGATATATTCTACATAGATAGAAGTTCCTTATTTGGTATATCTTTCCCAGTGTTTTCTCACAGTCTGTGCCTTTGCTTTTCATTTGTTAACAGTCTCTTTCCTAGGGCAGAATTTATTACTTTTCACAAAGTTCAATTTATTTATTTGTCAGTGACTGCACGCTTGGTATTCTATTCCTTTTCTCTTATGGGACTGTCTTTGTCGGTGAATAAATGTCTTTCTGAGTATGCTGGAATCCGACCAGTCCTTATCCAATCTTGTGAAATCTTTGTAGATTTAAATGGAGATAAAGAATTCAGTGTATGCAGAAGTATATCCCTGTGTACATATCCCTGTCTCTTCTCGGCCTGGAAAGCAGTGGCATTGCAGTAGACATCAGCATATTTAATGGCCAGTTTTTGTCTTATAAACGTAATTTTTCAATAAAAAGAACCAGAACTCAGAAAAGAGGCTCTGTTCAGGTTGGGGGCAGGAAAGGTACATGAGCTTAGGAAATATTCTTCAATTAGCCAAGAAATGCTCACAGAATGATGCTGATGTATTAGCTTTCCAGTCCTGTCCTAACAAATCACCACAAACCTATGGCCTAAACCACACAAATTTATTATAGTACCATGGATTGAAAGTCCTCCCCAGGACCTACACAGAACAGGTCTCAATGGGCTAAAATCAAGGTGTTGGCAGGGGATATGTTCTTTTCTGGAGGCTCTAAGACAGATTGTTTCCTACTGTTTTGAGTTGTTGGACAATTTCAGTTCTTTGTTGTAGGACTCCTGTGTTCTCTGTTGCTGTCAGCTTAGGGTTGTCCCTGGAACATTTTAGAACTTTTACAGCTAGGTAAAACTGAAACAATACCAGTTGTACACAAAGTCTTACAAAACAAGGTTCAAACACTTCCCAATGAATTAAGTGACCCCAGTACTAACATGATACTGCATATGGAGAATGGTATTAAGACAAATTATAGAGCAATACCCACATCAACACAGATACAGCAAAACCTTAACAAAAATATCTGGGGTATTGGGGAGGATGATGGTGGCAGAGTAGGAGGACGCTAGGCTCACCTTGTCTCATGAATACAACTAAATATCAAATTATCCTAAGTACCCCAGAAATCAACCTGAAGAGTGGCAGGCAGAACAAACCCCACAACTAAAGGTAGAGAAGAGGCCCACCAAAGAAGACAGGAAGTGTGGAGGTGTGTTTTGGGAGAGAAATGGATCATGGCTGACATTTGGGGGAGAGAGCCATGGTCACAGAGAACAGCACGAGACAGACTAGTACACGGGAAAGTACAGGGAAGATGAATCCCCATAGCAACCAGCTTGGAAAGGAAGAGGGGCCAAATTTCCTGAGTTCTTTAAGCTCAAAGTTCTAAAGGTCAGAGGCTTGGATCAGATAGAGACCTGAGGCCTTGAGGCTGCTTCTGGAGAGAAGGCAGGGCAAACAGCCTATGGACATACAGCATGGAAACAGCGATCCGAAGAGCGCCTGGGGCACACAGTGGGGAGGTTATCTGCTCATCTGGGAGCGTGTCCCAGAGAGGCAGAATTGACGGAGAGATCCCTGCAGGAACGAAGGAACCGGTGGGCACCATTTCCCTGCCCGCCCCTCAGTATAAACACAGGGCCGCCTGCGAGAGCCAGTGTAGCACAGGCTTGCACACCTGCTGCCTGACCTGCTCACACCAAGCCCAGCACCCCCCGTGCCCTGGTGGAACCATGCTTCGTGTGTGCCCCAGTCCCAGTAGAGCAACCCCCCCCTCCCCGAGAAGACTGGCCCACATCCCAGCCAATACTGCATCTCCCAACCTGGGGGTTCTGCAGGTCCTCCGTTCCAGTGACAGAGGCGACAGGTCTCATTTCACAGGCAGATCAGAGCACATCTAGTTAAAATATGCTACATGCAGGCCAAGGATAAACATTACCCACGACTGGCAAACAGTCTGCAGACGAGCGGCCGGAAAGAGAAAGCATCCAAGACAAAAATGGAAGAACACACACTGCACATATTAGAGACACTTGCAGTGCTCGCTTCAGCAGCACATATACTAAAACTGGAACGATACAGAGAAGATTGGCATGGCCCCTGCACCAGGATGACACGCATGGCCCCTGAACAAGGATGACACGCAAATTCGTGAAGCATTCTATATGAAAAAAAAAAAAGAAAGAAAGAAACACTCTCAGAAGTGCCAGACCCTGGGGAAGCAGGGGATACCACACGGCAGGCACTACAAGACCTCTTACTTATAAGGCCTTCAAGAGCAGGAGACCTAGTTGAATTTTCTAACATACAGAAATAGGCAGAGATCTAAAATGAGAAGAGGTCCCAAATGGAATAGGATGAAGCCACAGACAGAGATCTAAATGAAACAGAAATAAGTAACATGTCTGATGGAATATTTAAAGCAATGATCATAAGGATACTCACTGGACTTGAGAAAAGAGCAAAAGACATCAGTAAGACCCTTAATACTCAGATAAAAAAGAACTAACCAAAGATGAAGAGTACAAAATGAGATTAGAAACATGCTGGAAGAAGCAGAAGAAGGAATTAACTACCTAGAAGACTAATGGAAAGTAATCAAGATGAACAAAAGAGAAAAAAAAGTTATGCAAAATGAGAATAAACTTAGGGAACTCAGTGACTCCATCAAATGTATTAACATTTGCATGGGAGGAGGAGGAGAATGGAGAAAAGGGGACAGAAAAATTATTTGAGGAGATTAATAGCTGGGAAATTTCCTAATATGAACAAAGAAAGAGATAATCCAGATCCAGGAGACAGCCTATCCCCTGCTCCCCCCCCCCCAACAAAATCAACAAAAGTAGATCCATACCAAGACATAACGTAATTAAAATGGCAAAATATAGTGATGAAGAAAACACTTTGAAAGTGACAAGACAAATTCTACCAAACATTCAAAGAAGATTCAATACCTATCCTCAAACCCTTCCAAAACAATGAGAAGGAGGGAATGCTTCCAAACTCATTTTATGAGTCCAGTATTACTCTGCTATGAAAACCAGACAAGGATACCCCACAGAAAAGAAAATTACAGGCAAACATCATGGATGAGCGTAGGTGCAAAAAATCCTTAAAATATTAGTAAACCAAATTCAATATATGACTAGTATAGCAAGTAGGATTTATTCTAGGAATGTAAGGATAATTGAACACCAGGAAATCAATGCGATACATTAACAAAATGATGGATAAAAAGCATATGATCATCTCAATAGACACAAAAATAGCATTTGACAAAATTCAACATCCATTTATGATAAAAACTCAACAAAGTGAGTATAAATGAACATATCTCAATTTGATAAAGGCCATATATGACAAGCCCACTGCCATCATTCTTAATAGTGAAAGCTGAACGCTTTTCCTTTCATGTCAGGAAAAAGAAGGCCCACTGTCAGCACTTTTATTCAACATAGCATTGTAGATCCCAGCCAGAGCAGTCAGACAGGGAAAAGAAGTAAAAAGCATCCAAATTACAAAGGAAGAAATAGAACTGTCACTATTTGCTGACAACATAATTTTATATATAAAAAAAATCCTGAGGGGCACCTGGGTGGCTCAGTTGGTTAAGTGACTTTGGCTCGGGTCATGAGCTCATGGTTCATGAGTTCGGACCCTGCAGTGGGCTCTCTGCTGTTGGCACAGAGCCTGCTTCAAGTCCTCTGTGCCCCTCTCTGTTCCTCCCCTGCTCACACTAGGTCTCTCTGTCTCTCTCTCTTTCTCTCTCTCTCTCAAAATTAACATTTTAAATCCTGAAAGCTCCATTAAAAAAAAACTGTTAGAATAACAAATTCAAATTTGTTAAAGTTCAGTAAAGTACAAAATCAAAATACACAAAGATATGTTGTGTTTTAATGCACTAACAACAAAATAGTAGAAAGAAATTTAAAAAGCAATCCCATTTATAATTGTATCAAAAAGAATAAAATACCTAAGAATAAACTCAACCAAGGCAGTAAAAGACCTCTACACTGATTACTATCTAGGGCCTTGATGAAAGAAATTGAAGAAGACACAAATAAATGGCAAGATATTCTGTGCTCATGGATTGGAAGAAATAATGCTGTTAAACTGTCCATATTACCCAAAGCAATCTACAGATTCAATGCAATCCCTATCAACGTTTCAATGGCATTTGCCACAGAATTAGAGCAATCCTAAAATGTGTATGGGGCACAAAGGATCCCGAACAGCCGAAGCAACCTTGAGAGAGAAGAACAAAGCTGGAGGCATGATGCTCCCTGACACCAAACTATTACAAAACAACAGTAATCAAAACAGTATCGTAGGGGCATAAAAAGACACATAGATCAATGGAAGAGAACAGAGGCCAGAAATAAACCCACATACATATGGTCAATTAATTTACAGCAAAGGAGCCAAAGATATAAAGTGAAAAAATATCTTCGGTAGTGTTGGGAAAACTGCACAGCCACATGCAAAAGAGTAAAACTGGATCACTATCTTCCTTGGTACATAAAAATTAACTCAAAATAAATTAAAGATTTGCCTGTAATACCTGAAACCATAAAACTCCTAGAAGAAAACATGGGTGGTAAGCTCCTTGACATCAGTCTTGATGATGATTTTTTGGGGCCAGACTCCAAAAGCCAGAGAACAAAAGCAAAAGTAAACAGATGCAACTACATGATGCGGCAAAGCTTCTGCTCAGCAGAGGAAAGCATCAGCTCAGTGATAAGGCAATCGACCAAATGGGAGACAATATCTGCAAATCATATATTTGATAAGGGGTTCGTGTGGAAAATACATAAAGGACTCCTACAACTCAACAATGAAAAACAATCCAATTAAAAAACAGGCAGATGTGAATAGACATTTCTCCAAAGAAGACAGAGGCTCATCATCTCTCATGATCAGGGACAGGGAAATGCAAATCAAAACCACAATAAGATATTCCCTCTGACCTGTCAGAATGGCTATTATAAAAAAGAAAAGAAATAACAAGAATTGGTGAGAATATGGAGAACAGGGAATCCTTGTGCACTGTTGGTAGGAACATGAACTGGTACAACCACTGTGGAAAACAGCATGGCAGTTCCTCCTCAAAAACTCAGCAGTTCCACCGCAGATATTTACCTGAAGAAAATGAAAACAACTTGAAAAGATACATGCGACCCTATGTTCATGGAAGCATTATTTACAATAGTGAAGACGTGGAAACAGATGTGTCCACTGATGGATGAACGGATAAAGATGTGGTGTGTACACACAATGGAAGAGTGTTCAGCCATAAAAAAGAAGGAAAGCTTGCCATTTGCAACAACATGGATAGACTTTGAGTGCATTGTGCTAAGTGAAATAAATCATCAAGGGAAATATCATATGGCCTCACTTATATGTGGAATTAAAAAAAATAACTCATAAATACATAAATTGGTGGTTGCCTGAGGTGGGGGTTGGGAGGGTAGGCAAACGGGTAAAGAGTCAAAAGGTGCAGTTCTCCAGTTATACAATACATAAGTCACGAGGACCTAAGGTACTGCACGGGGACCACAGTTAATACTGTACTGCATATCTGAAAGGTGCTAGGAGTAGATCTTACAAGTTTTCATCACAAGGAAAAAAAAGTTTTGTAACTGAATGGCGGAAGAAATTTAGTAGACTTACTGTGTTGAACACTTTTCATCATACACAAATATAAAATCATGTTGCACACCCGTATAATTAACACATATACTGAATACAGAAAATTCTGTATGAGAAACAAAAACTTTAGAAGTGAATTTACAATAAAACGTCACTTAAAATAACAAAATATGAAGAATTAGGAGTATGTCAGACAAAACACGACTATGACCTTCTAATGCTCTTAGTAAGTCCTAGCGTACTTGCTTAAGGTTTGCAACATATGATTCGTATCTGTGCAATTATCTAATTGTTTGGTTTGCTTAAGATTGGTTGTCACCCCAATTAAAACTTTCTCCACATCAGGACCAGTGCTTTCCATGTGTCACTATCCTATTCAGTAGTGTGCAATACAAAGACATTTAAAAAATGAAGTGATTTTGAGAAGGTACAGAAAGAAAAAAAGGCCAACATACCACTGATATCAAAGCCTCACAAGGACAAGAAACAAAATAATTACAGAGGTAGAGACCTAATTACCACCGGAGAGAGAATCAATAATAAAATGCATAGCAGATCAAATCCAGGAAGAAAGTAAGATGAAAAAAAGGAAATCTGAATCACTGGGTCTCGTCAGAAGAAAAGCAGGCTGGGCGAAGCTAGGGAAACAACCTGCACCCGCACCCCCGTCAATTTTCCTCTGTACAGACGTAAGGAGCCTGTAAAGGCTGGAGTCAGAGGACCTCCTTCCACAGCTCTAAATCTTCCATGGCTCCCATCTCCCTCAAAATAGAGATCCAGCTCCTCACGGGCCGTTCCACTGCTGGTTCCTGTCCGTCTGCTCTCCCGTCGCCGCAGGCACAGCGTGGATCTGACACTGGAAAACATACCCGGTTCAGTACCGCATCCCAACCTATGTTCGTGCCAGTTCTCGTCCCGGGAAACCATTACTTCACCCTAAAGGGTTCCAGAAACAGGAAGGTACACAAGGCCCAGGGTGTCGCCTCCAGGCACCTGGAGGAAGGAGGACCGGTTGCAGGCCCGGAGACTTCTCGGCCAGATGAGGGTCAGAGCCCACACAAAGGCAGAGATGGGTCCTAGTCTCCTCCCCTTCTTCTCTCGGCAAGCCCACGTGGAAAGACCAGCCACAGCCTCTATGACATCGACATCACCAGAAGTGTCACCCCCCCCACTTGCACAGGAAAAGCCACTCTCCTGTGTTGTTATTGGACAAGTCCCTACTGCCCACACACAAGGGACAGCCTCCTGGGTAATATCATTTCTGTCCTGCACATCGCCAGCTTAGGATGGGTCGTTCCCATTCTCCACGCAGTTGGTAAAACAGACCCACGAGGGACCAGCCCAGATTTCTGTGGCCACCCTGGCCGAAGCCCCACCCTGCGATAGCTGTGGTAGGAGGCTGCTGCTTATGTGGCCTTAGGCAAGCCTCCTCAGCTTCCAGGAAAAGAATACAATTAAAAGCCATACAATAAAATAAGTCCTGGGGATGAAATATGCAGCATGGCGACTATGGTTAACAATACTATGTAAAAAATCATTTAAAAGTTTTAAAGTAGGTGATAGACAATTACTTGCTTGCAGCATCATTGCGTACTAACATTAAATGGTGCTCAGCCGGTGGTTCCCAAACCAGGAGCATTAGCATCACAGGGAACTATGTTAAAAACGCATCTACCGGGTGCCGCATCGCACTGAGTCCATGCCTGAACCTCAGCTCTCAAGAGAGTGCTACATCCTGGCGGGGGGGGGGGGGTGCGTGCAAACTGAAATCACCGAGGCTGGAGAAGCTATCCCTGTGGAGGAGCACAGATGAGAAAAAACAATGAAGATAAAATCTCTGCCTATATTCCGGGCACCCCTAATATTTCTATTCTTAAGACCATGCACAAAGTAGGGGCACATGGGCGGCTCAGTCGGTTAAGCATCCCACTTCGGCTCAGGTCACCGTCTCGTGGTCTGTGAGTTTGAGCCCTGGGTCAGAATCTGGGCTAACAGTCTTGAGCATACTTCAGGTTCTCTGTCTCCCTCTCTGCCCCTCCCTGCTCTCTCAAAAACAAACTTTTTTTTTTTTAAAGACCATACACGAGGTATACTTGTTGCCAGTCACTCCCAATATACTTATGGTTCTGGAACAAAGTGGAAGGACCACTTCAAGGATCTGCTGATGAAAAAACCCAGGCCAACCTAGATTTCTATATATGGCAAAACTCCTTCAAAAAAAAGAATACAAAACAATACTGTTTCCAGCCAAAAATGAAGAATTCAATGGAAGATTAACACACATAAAGTGAAATCCTAAAGGTTTTATTTAAGAACGCTGGAAAGCACTTTCACATGAAGTATCTGCCGTCACAGAAGGAAGGAGGACCCAAGAGCGGAATGCATGTGCGTCTGTTCGTTACTTGCCTTAAACAACAACAGCATTTCCTTGTGGAGCTAGACTGATGGCATTCACATGCATAATCTCATATGACAAGATACATATCACATATACCAAGAAAGAACATGCTAGTTCATCCTCTAAGTCCCTTTATAGTGCCTGAGAAGACAGAAAAGTATTTATAACTCTGTCCTCTATGGTTTTAAGTGTTTGGAAATTTTAGCTTACACAATAACAAACAGAATATGCTTTTTAAACCAGAATTTTTTAAGAAATCTGGATTTTAAGTAATAGTTGATTTTTAAGGACCAGAAAAAGAATGAGGCAAAGAAAGCCATAAAATAAGAGGATATTTTAATCCCAAATATATCAAATATTACATTAAGCATGAGATAAATTAAATTAGCAGTCCTTTTAAAATTTTTTTAACTTTATTTATTTAAGTAATCTCTACACCCAACATGGGGCTTCAACTCAGGACCCCAAGTGCGTGCTCTTCAATCTGAGCCGGCCAGGTGCCCCATCAGTCAGTACTTTTAGATGGTTCAACTCCCTTCACAAGGTACTTAACTTTCACCAGTAACTTTCAAGTGCACGTCTTGAATTTCCATTAAAGCACAGCTAACATTCTGGGGCATCCTCAGCCACTCTATCTCCACCAGGAAAAGAAACCAGGGGCGAACAGTGTCCTGCCTTTGGCTGGTGGGGAACCCAGACCTTACCCCGAGGGTCACCACAATCTATGAACAAGTTTCAGGCCTCAAATCAACTGAGGCGTCCTCGGGCCCCACAGTGTATTTTTACCAAATCCCATCAGCACATCTCATGATGAGAAAGACCAGGCAGCAAAAGGGGAAACACACTAGTGAAAACTATTCTAACAACAACAAACACTGAAGAATATCCACAAGGCTGACACCGGTACTTCGTGACACTTTCCTGTAACCTGAACAACCGCCTGGCAAAGGGCCTCAGTCAACAACACTCTTGTTTTACGGAGAGTGAGCTTATTAGATCACCCAGTTTGCAGAGGAGGAAACCGAGGGCCCCCAAATTCCTGAGCTCCCCTGAGTCCCGGCCCCTGGTAAGAAGCACCGCTGAGGACGGTGCCTGCGGTGAGGCGGTGTCATCACTGCCCTGCCCGGCCACCTGTGCAGATTCACCTCCCTGGGCCCCCTCTCCATCAGAGAAATAAGGCCAAGGCAAATTCACTGCCCATGTGACCAGCATGAGGACAAGAAGGCCTGCCAGATTCTGTCCAAGAAAGGAAGTCTTCAGCTTCATTTGCTCACTCAACACACCAGGCACTGACTGACACGAGGACAGGTCCCATGTCATGTTCCCAGGGACGCGGACGGCTCTCTCTGGAGGACTGAGGCAAGAAAGTCATTCCCTGGGGGCTCACTCATCATCCCAATTATGCACACGTCCTGTGGACTCTGCCTCCAAACATGTCCTAAGTCATCCTCTCCCCACCAACTCCGATGCCAACCAACCCCCGAGTTACAGAGTGCCCTCGTCTCTTTCCCCCACATCAATTCTTCCTCCTTCGGTTCACTCTCTCCACAGCAGCCAAGGGGAAGTTTAAGGAACATGCCACCGTCCTAATGGATCCCTTCCTCAGCCTCCCGACACCACACATCTGGCCCTGTGCTTCCGACTCGAGGTCCACTACTCACTTCCTCCAGACACCCTGGCCTTCGGCTGTTTCCTCTAACAAAGCCAGTTCTTGCCTGCCTCAGGGGCTTGGCACATGCTGTTCCCCTTGCCGGAAATGTTCTTCCTCATCCTTGAACATGCCTGGGGCTCCTCCATTCCTCATGGATAAGCATGATATCACCCTTTGTAGACTGCTCCTCTGGCCATACTTCATGGTTTGACATATATATCTTCCCACTTTTATAACAAGAGAGGCCTGTGGGGAAATGACATAACCAAGGTCACCCAGACGGTGATGGGCACAGCTCAGAAGCATTGGAATTCCAATAGTCCCGAGGGTCCGAAACCTTAGCCACTGGACCACTCTTCCCAAAGGATATCTGTCCTCCTTGCCTAAGTTTTGACCTTGATCTTCATTATGCCACACGGGGGCCACAGGCACATTGCTGTCACAGCATCAGAGGGACTAAACCACACCTCTGTGTTATCATGAGTTTTTCTTCTAGACAGCAAGGCCCATGTCTGAGCCACCCGTGTAGCTCCCTGACGCCAGGCGCCGTGCAAGGTCATGGGCGTGAAGGATGGGGTTCTGGTGACTCCTGCCCATCACACCAGCGAGAGCACAGCAGGCCCCCGTGAACACAGAAAGTTCGATGGGGAGATGTGGACAATGAGGGCAGAGGGCCCTTCATCCACTGCAAAGCACGTCACTTGTGCTTTGGGACAAACAGGCCCAGGCCTCTTTGCGGGCCGCCTGACAGCAAAGCACTCTCAGGTGTGGGAAGAAGGTCCTTCTCCTGAGACCAAGTCATCTGGGGAGATCGGCCTCCAGTCTCTGCAGCGCCAGGGCTCAGCCACAGGCAAAGTTACCGCCGGAGCCCCAGCAGGGGCCGTGCACACGAAGGAGGACGCGTCTGCAGGGAGCCTCGGGTTCAAACTCTCAGAGGCCAAATGACACTCTCCTTCTGGTCCAACGATCTGCCGCGACCGTTACCTTAAAAAGGTCTCTTCTGGAACTCAGTATGAGTTCTCTGATGTTGACTGAGGTCCGTCTTCCGGTAAAAGGCCTTCCCACATCTCTTACACTTACGGGCCTTTACTCCACCGTGGACCTTCTGATGAGTGGTGAGGGCTGAGCGGTAGCTGTAGGTCTCTCCGCACTCGCTGCACTCATAGAGCTTCTCTTGGGGATGACACCTCATGTGTCGAGTTACCGAGAAGCTGTTGCAAAAGGCCTGCCCACACTCTGCACTCAAAGGGCTTCTCTCCAGTGTGGGTCCGACTGTGCCGAACAAAATCAGAGTGGCGGGCAAAGGGCTTTCCACACTCGCCACGCACATACGGCTTCTCTCGGCTGTGAATGCGCTAGTGGTCCGCGAGGTGTGACCTGCGGCGGAAGGCCTTCCTGCACTGGGTGCACACGAAGGGCTTCTCCCCGGTGTGCACGCGCTGGTGCTCCGCGAGGTGTGACCTGCGGCCCAAGGCCTTCTCACACCTGACGCACTCGTACAGCCTCTCGCTGTGCGCGCGGCGGTGCCCGGTGAGCTCCGCCTTCCGGAGGGAGGCCTTCCCGCACTTGCTGCACGGGTACCGTTTTACTGTAGTGTGAATCCACTGATGTCGGAGAGGGAACTGATGGTTCTCAAACCCGTTCCCACATTCCTTGCGCTTGTGGTTCTTCCCTCCATGATCGAAGGGTCCTTCCGCGATCCGTACTCGTGGAGACCATCCCCTGCAGAGACTCGCTCCTGGAAGTCCTGCGTGCACGGGTTTTCACCTGTTCCCAAATGACCACACTTGGGGCTCATCTCTCCAGGGAGGGTCTCCTTGAAAGGGACTATCCCTGTCTTCATGGCCCCTCCCTGTTTTTCTGAGGATCCTTCTTGTTCCCTGGCTTCTCCCAACAGGAAACCCCGGAGTTTTCCTGAGTCAGTAACCTGTGAGGTGAGCGTCCCTCGAACATGGCCGGTGGAGAAGCAGAAGGCTCTGGGGTCCTCGTTTTTGCATCACCCGAAGAGAATCCAATACATGAAAGAGGCCCATTAGCAATGGTGACATAAAGAAACACAATCACCCAGCCGGTGGGAAAGCAGTGTCAATGAACTGTTCACACATCTCCGAAACTCAGGTTTGTTTTTTGTTTTTTGCTGGTCCTTGGGTTCTTGACACCCTTAAAGGGACAACCTTGAGGAGAATTAGGGGCAGGGTCCATGATGGAATCCCTTCCTCTCTGTCCAGAAGGGAGAGAAATGATGACACCACGTGCTGTGTTTGTTCTAAGAAAGGACGTCACATGGTGTTACCAAGAACACAGGGAAGGGGGCATCTAACCCAGACCACACGAGGGAGGCATCTGGGAGGCATCTTGAGATCGGAGTTGTAGAGAAGCAGGAGCCAGCGGGCGCAGGAAGTGAGAGGGCCCTGCACCTGCGGGAGGTGGAGCGCGCTGGGCGCAGAGTCCAGAGAATCCTGGTGCCCAGGAAAGTGCAGGACACGACAGCGTGGCGGAGACGCAGGCGGGGCCACCAACAGGGTGCCGATTTCAGAGTCTGCAAGGGTGAGAGCGAGGCCAGCCTTTGCCATTCCCAAGACAGGGCCTAAAGGACTAGAGGTGAGGAGGACCTGGAAGAACACATTAATTCTTCTGCGTGTGACGGATGGTGAGGGAACTAAAACGGGAAGAGAGTAGTAGAGAAATCTGAAACATTATTTCAAGATCTTAAAAAGATCTATACAAATGGAGAAATTAATAACAAAGCTGTAAATTCTCCTCAAATCTATCTTCAAGTTCATTACAACTCCAGATAACATGGTTTTCTGTGAAACTCAACAAGTTGATCCTAGAATTTACACGGGAGAGTTCAGGGCTAAGAGTATCAGTGAAAAAAAAATACGGCGATGGGGCTTGCCCTCCCAGTCCTAGGCTTATGATGAAATCACAGCCCTAAGAAAAACCGGCAAAAGGAAGTAACTGTGCTCAGAAACAGACTCATGAACAGACACAGCTTTCACACCGTGGAGGCGACACCGCAGATCACTGGGAACAAAAGGGCCCATACAACAAATGGGGCTAGGTCACTGGTTTCCCACGTGCAGGGAAACATTACTACATTTCTGCCGCACATTGTACACATAATTCTAGATTAGTAAGCAAAAGAAAATGAGTATGTTTTTGACCTTGGTGTAGGGAAATTTCCTAGCAAGACATGAAAAGCAGTAATCATAAAACAAAAGATAAACTGATCTGAGTGAACAAAATACAAATTTTTTTATGTTTATTTTTTTATTTTTGAGACAGACAGACAGAGCACTAGCGGAAGAGGGGCGGAGAGGGAGGGAGATAGAAAATCCGAAGCAGGCTCCAGGCTCTGGGCTGTCAGCACAGAGCCCAATGTGGGGCTCAAATCCACAAACTGAGCCGAAGTTGGACGCTTAACTGACTGAGTCACCGAGATGCCCCAATACGAATTTCTTTTACTCAAAAGATCCTTCAAAGAAAAATTTTAAAATGCTAAACTCTAACAGAATAGAACTGCAGCCCACAGAATGGGTAAAAAATTTAGGATCAAGAATATACAGAAAAAATTTGACAAATCAAAAAGGGAAGAGCAACCATCTTCATAGAAAAATCAGTTTAAAAAAAACCCCATGAACTGACATTAATAAAAGCCACTAAACAAATGGGAGTGTCATTCACCTTTCTTAGTAATGAAGGGCTGCCAAGCAAAACTACACTGAAATACTTCTCATACTCGTTAGATTGACAATTACAGAGCTTGGTGATATCAAATGTTGGAGAGGATACAGATCCATGCAATCTCTCAGCTATTACTGGCAGAAGTGAAAATTATTATAACCACTTCAGAAAACAGCTGGGTGCCACCTTAATGTGCCAAGTCCCTAGTCACCCAAAATTCCACCCCCAGGAACGTTATCATGAGAAGCTCACACACATGTGCACAAGGACATGTACATAAAAATTTTCATGGCAGCACTGTGTGCAAGAGTGAAGAGCTGGAAAAAAGTAAATATCTAACAGAACAAATACTTTGTGGAATATTCATGCAAGAGGCTATTTCCCAGCCAAAAACATGAGTGAACTACAGCTATGTATAATATAGAACATATATTATAAATATAAATGTGTCTTATAGACATTAGTAACATAATACTGAATAAAAAAGCCATCCCAGATGACTACAGAATACCCCCCTTTTCTTTGAGAGCGAGCGAGCGAGCGTGCACGAGTGCAAGCACATGAGCAGGGGAAGAGAGGGATGGAGTCTTAAGCAGGCTGAATGCCCAGCCAGCACGGAGCCCAACCCGGGGCTCAAGCTCACAACCATGAGATTATAACTTGAACACAAAATCAAGAGTTGGACGCTTAACTGACTGAACTACCCGCCCTAGATTACCCTTTTAATAAAGTTTGAACAAAAGACCTACAGAATATATCGTCCAGGTACACACACACACGATAAAATTATCTGAAAAAGTATTGCTCCAACATTCTGGAGAAGTGGACTGACTGAATGACACAACACCCCCAAACTGAGACAAGAGTAAACAGAAAACCCGAACACTCCTACATCCACGAGGAAACGGATCTAGTGGGGACATAACTTCCCACAGAACAAGTCATGAACAGTAAGTTTGGGAAAGGGGGGATCTCCATGCTAGCGGTACGGCACTCAGACAGAAGCACAGCGGTTTCGGTGCTGTGGTCCTGGGAGTCCCCTCTGAAGTGCCACAAAGAGCAACGAGAGGACACCAAGCCCTGACGAGAACGTGGAGCAAGGGAAGCTCACGTTCGGGGCTCCTGGCAGGCGGGGCGATCAATGATGGCTGAACGCTGTTAGGCAGTCTCTCTCAGAGCTGAATACACACCTACCCGTGTCCAAGCCGGTCCGATCCTGGGTGCGTGTCCAACAGAGCCACTCACAGCGGTGATGTTCATATCATCCCCACCACAAGTGTCCGTCAATGGGAGGATGGATAGACTGCACTACAGAACTACGGTGGGATATTCTATAGTATGAAAATGTCAAACTCCAAACATCTTCATCCATAAGAATGAATCTCACAGACGTACTGACGGTCAACAGAAGAGAGGCAAAAAACCTAGTGTGAGGCTCCATTTATATACATTCAAGAAGTGAAACTCATCGATGGTGTTCAAGTATTGGTGGTTACCTTTGTGGGACTAGTAGGGCTCACAAGGCACCTCCTAAGGTCTGTATCTTGACCTGAATGGTTACTTGGATTTATTCATATGCAAAGCCTCATCAAGTTAAATCCTTAAGATTCATACCCATCAATATGTGTAAATTACTTCAGAGAAAGGGAGGGAGGGAGGGAGGAAGGAAGGAAGGAAAAGAAGGAGGGACAGAGGGAAAGAAAAAGGAAAGAAGGAGGGAAGGAAGGGAGAGAGGAAGGGAGGGAAGGAGAGAGAAGGGGATATATCAGGTCCAGTGCAGACATTTTTCCCTAGAATGAAACATCTCTAAAAAGTCAGTTGTACAAAGAGGCACAACAATCAGAGTCAATTCTACAGTTAAAAGAGTTCCCAAGAAGGCAGGAGAAGGTGTGACCCAGTCCCTGGTGCAGGAGCTGGTCACGGCTGGGGGTGAGACCTCTTCACCAGAGGCTGCAAGCAGCAATCAGATCGGGAGGAGTCTGAAAGGGCTGAGAAGCAAGAAGAAGTCTTTATTTCCGACATGAACCTTGGGGGAGGCCAAGGGCGTAGGGAAGGCCTGGGATCAGGGGAGCGGCTGGGACAGCTGGTGCAGGGGGCGGCTGGGCAGAGGCACAAGCACATGGGGGAGATCACAGGTGTGTTAGCAGCGTGCAGAAGAGAGAGGACAAGACAGGCAGACGAGGGTGCCCAGGCTGGAACTCGGGGGCGGGGGGGATGGTGGCTGGATGGCGGGGACAGACTCAGGAGACCAGGGCATGGAGAAAGGGCGGGACCGGGCCGGCTGCAGGAGGGGTCTGCTGCAGGCATGTGCTGGGCGGATGTTTTCTGGCCTTTCATCCCAGACAGCAGGGCTGTTCACTGAACCCGGTGCTCACAGGGAGGGCCCAACAAGAAGCTTCCAGGGGACATCAGAGCAGCTGTGTTCTAATGACTCTAAGTCCGTGGGTCTCACCCCATCTGTGTCTCCTCAGGAGAGGCCTGGTTCCCACCCCAGCTTGGTTCAAACCAGAACTCTGGGGTGAGGCCTGGGCGTCAGGAGTTTTCCGAGCTCCCGGGGTGACTCCGGCGTCCAGGAAGTGATGAAAGCCCTAGTCTCTGCCAATCTGCAAACAGTACCCCATCAATGGCGGTCTGAGGACAGGTGACTTAAGCTGGTCACTCAGTCGGAAGAGAAAGCCCTGGTCATAGGGGGAGGAGAAGGGTGAACAAGGGATTGGCCTCAGTAACTTGTCACGGTCCACAGGAAGCCAAGCTGGGATGTGACACCAGGCCACCTGGGTCCAAAGCCCAGCCTCCTAAGTGCTGCACTGGGGACAAAATGGCTCCTGGGCCTTGCATGGACCAGCAGCTGAGAGAGAGTGGGCAGGTCAAGTGAGAGGGGGGCTGTGACTGGGAGGAGCCAGGGAACGGTGGGAGGTGCCGTCCTAGTGATTCCCAGACTGGCCCGTTTCAGGAACGGAAGGAAACTCACACAGAGACCTGCATAAATGAGGACATTTACTCCGACATCAACCAGCATCTCCTCTCTGTTGTTTCACAAAGGAAAGGGCTTTTACCACAAAGGAGGGCAGAGGATGGCATCCGACCATTGAGGGCCATCTTCTACATTAAGCTTAAGTTTTAACATTTTGGCTTCCTAACAAACTCCCCACAATGGTGGGGCAGGGGAGCCTGCTGGGAGCCAGGAAGGCGGCAAAGGCTGCCCATGGAAGTCACGCCGGTAGGTACGTGAGTAAAACGTGCACTGGGCTGGACACTTAATACTGTGTACTTTACACACATTACACATTCATGCCTGTGCACCTAAATGATAATATCAGGAATATGAGAAGATCACTGAATAACATGTAAGTGGACTAAACTAATCATAACAAATTGTTTGCTCCAAAATCTGATGGGTGTCTTTGGGCAAGAGGTCCCCAGTGGGGAGAAAACTGGGTTCAAAGTCAGGCAGCTGTGGGGAAACAGCTCACCTCCCAGGGATATCGCGAGGATTCAATGGATGGAGCAGGGCAAGTGCCCGCAAAGGCTGGACATGTGTGAGTGCTCAGAGGACAGTGGCTATGATGACTCATTACTAATGGCTTCTCTTTAAAGCAAACCACTTTTAATTTGCTGTAAATCAACTTATTCAAGGGGGATCTCTCATTACTCCAGAAAATGGAAAACTTTCCTTGCCACAAATGAAACGTAACAATCAGAACACAATAATGAAATCAAAATAACATTTTTCAATAATAACACTAAATGTAAATGGACTGAATGCTCCAACCAAATGACACAGGGTAGCAGAATGGATAAAGAAACAAAATTCATCTATTTGCTGTCTACAAGAGACTCATTTTCGACCTGAAGATACCTTCAGGTTGAAAGTAAAGGGATAGAGAAATATCTATCATGCGACTGGAAGCCAAAAGAAACCCAGAGTAGCCATACTTATATCAAACAAACTGGACTTTAAAGCAAAGGCAGTAACAAGAGATGAAGA
>PISW01014005.1:0-22337 GCA_004023785.1 Mungos mungo
CGGGGGACACGGGGGACGCCTCACAGGGACTTCCACTTCCAGTCCAGACAGAGCAAGGGGCCCAGGCTCACCTTCCGTCTGAAACAATCAAGCACCCAACCAAACATGTAGAACCGTGTTCAAAACACTGGATATCAGGCAGCAAAGGACAGTGACCCATGAGAGAGGGTAACCAGGCGAGGCGGACCCCCTGGAGGGCACCCCCAGGCTGCCGCTCAGAGGATGGGCCAGCTGCGCCAGCTGAGTGAAGGGTGTGCCCCTGGGAGCCCAGGACGGAGAACCGGGGCGGGAGGTGCACACGGGGGGCCCTGTAGCTCTGGGGGGGCCCTGGAGCTCTGCAGGGGCCCCCAGAGCCAGCACCGGGCTACCGACGGGCTCGGGCGTGTGAGGAACCACCTGAGGTCAAGGGAAGCGGCCACGGGAAGGTTGGGAGGAAGAGCCAAAACTGAAATTCTGGACATGAAAACTGCACAGTCTCTGATGGAAAATACACAAGGTGGGATTAAAGGCAGAGGAGATGTTTCAGAAAAACAGATTAGTGAACTTGAACACAGAGAAAAAAGAAGTATGTAAAATGAAATACACAGAGATCAAGAGGATTTAGGGAAATGAAAAGAGCGTCCGTGAGCCGCGGGAGGACTCTCTCCGTCTAATACTGTGTAACTGGCGCTGCGGAAACAGGAGGGAAAGATGGGAACAGAAAACACATGCACAGAATGAAAAGCTGAGACTTGTTATAAACATGATGAAAACCGTAAGCCCGAAGATGAAAGCAGCTAAATGCGTCCCAAGTACAATAAACACGAGGAAGCGCACGAGGCCGGCCGTAATCCCGCGTTCAACGCCGGTTACGGAGAGAAAACCCTTACAGCCGCCGGACAAAGAGCCGTCCTGTGCTTAGCGCAGAGATGGGAACAGCACGGAGCCTCTGGCAGGAGTCAGCGCCCGGGGAAGGCCGTGGACTCACAACAGCAAAGACGACCACGGACCCGCGCCCCCAGGAGCCGCGGCAGGAATCCCGACACCACACGCTAGCGGGCCGCGTCCAACGACATCCTTATCCGAGTTCGGTTCATCTCAGGAATGGAAGACGGGCCTCACTTTAACAAACTCAAACAACGTAAGTCACCGCAAGCACACACTAAACAGGAAATCCCACAGGTCATCACAGTCGATGCCAGCATGGTATCCGACAAAACCCGACATCATCCCTAATAAAACACTAAGCAAACTTGGACCCGAGAGCAACTTACTTACGCTGATAATGTACGACTATGAAAAACATAACTGGCTTGACACTTAAGGATGAAAGACCGAGGGGCGCCTGGGGGGCTCAGTTGTCAAGCGTCCGACTTCGGCTCAGGTCATGATCTCACGGTTTGTGGGTTCCAGCCCCACGTCGGGCTCTGTGCTGACAGCTCGGAGCCTGGAGCTGCTTCTGATTCTGTGTCTCCCTCTCTCTCTCTCTCTCTCTCTCAAAAATAAGTAATAATAAAAAAAACCTTAAAAAAATGCCATCTACGTCGGCATAAAAAGTAGAGCATGCTTTGAGATCAACGTGACAGACGTAAGAGCCGAACACGGACCACACAATCACGCGCAGGGGAACTGGAGGAGAAGCAAGGAAAACGGAGGGACAGCGTCCGCGGGTCAGGAGACTCACGGCCACGTCAGTTCTCGCCACACCGATCTGCCGAGGGGATGTCGCCCCAGTCAAACCCCCACCGGCTCAGGCGAGCGGACCCCATCACTCGTGCACAGGACCGGGAAGCCAGAACAGCTCTGGGAAGGGAGAACAGAGCGGAGAGACGAACAGGGCCTGATCTCACGAGGAAGCCGCACGGTCTGGACGCGGCAGGACCGGCTCCGAACGACGGGACCAGCAGGCCGGGGCAGAGTCCAGACGCAGACCCGTCCACAAGGAGACAAGGACGCCCCGCTGGCGGAAGGACGCTCTTTCCAACAAAGGTGCTGGGACGACCAGACGTCCGTGAGCCAAAGCCAGACCAAGCCAAGCCAAGCCAAAGGCCTGTCTTGAGGGTTAATAAGAAATGTTTGGGAAACGACTTCACAAAGCACTTCATGTCTTATATAAACACTCGTTGCCTTTCCTCTTGGATTCCAAAAAACCCCCCAAAAACCAGAACCTCCCACCAACACTCTTCCGTCCCCGGCACCAGAGAAGTCTTCATGCATAAAGATGCAAATCAGATCCTGTCAGCAGCCTTTCAGGGGCTGCTCCTCCGGCTCTGAGGAAATTCCGGGGGCCGTGTGGTCCTCCGCGGCTCTCACCAGCCCGGCCGCCCCCTCGTCACATGCCACGGTCTTGGTCACCTCCCCAGCCTTCCCTGCCACAGGGCCTTTGCACGTGTCACACCCGAGGCTGGGAAAGTCCTCGTCGCCCCAGGTGCTACAAATCCCGACTCTGGATCCACATCCTTCTATCCCGTGCGACCATCACCTGCTCAGAGAGCCTCTGCCTGGGTCCCCCACCACTTCTAACATGGAGTTAGGGTTCCCTGCCTCTGTGCTCACAGCCTCCTGACGCCCCGCCCTGAGCACGTCACTACTTTCGTCCTGCGTTCGGTGTACGGCCGGCCGTCTGTCTGTCTGCTCTCCCCGAGCCACGCCCCCAGCTCCGCCACGGAAGGGGACCGTGTCTGTTTCGCCCACCAACGTGCTTTCGGCACCAGGCACGGTGACAGGTGCCAAACGAGCAACAGGGAGATGAAACCAAGACATGCGATCTGCCTCCCACAGGCGCTTGCCCCTGGGTCCCCTGGGTCCCCTGGGTCCACGGAGACCGGCTGGTCAAGTCCTGGGAGCTGGCAGTTTTGGAGAGGAGGGCCAGAGGGGGGTCCCGCCCCAGCCCGCAGCCTCCGCTGCTCCTGTGGGCAAGCCCGGGGGTCCCGCGGACTGGCTTCCGTCCTTCCAGGGCTTCCACGGCCACCGCTGACCGCCACCCCATCCCCAGGCCCTCGTACCTGCCTGACCAGCAGGACCTCGCCCCCCGCTGCTGACGGCGCGTCAGCTGACGGCTCACTCGGGCACCCTGCTTGAGGACGCCTGGGAGTTCCGCCCACCCCTCCAGGCCTGCGCCCACGCCAGCCCGCTCTCCTGCCCCCAGTGGGACAGCCTCCAGTCTGTCCTTCCCTCCCAAGCTCCCTGTGGCACCGGGCTGAGGCCAGACCTTCCTGAGCCGCGTCGTGGCCCGGCCCCTCCTCTCACCTGCCCTGCTCCTCCTGTACGGCCCCCCAAGGGCTCCCTCCCCTCAAACGTGTGTCCAGACCCCCATCCGGGCGTGCTGTCTAGGGACTAGACGCGAGACGGAGGCCGCCTGCACAAGGAACGCACTGACGGAGCTCATGGCGCACCGTCTTGGGCTCCAGGCTCCACCAGCCTCACGCCAACCCCGAGGGGAATCGGGGACCTGGGAGAACCCCCACCTTGTTCACGACTGCCTGCATGGTCTGGGGTAAAACCAGGACCCGAACCCGTGGCCGACGCTGGCTCCCAGGCCCACGCTCTCAGCTGCACCGGGGCACAGGTGGGTTTGCGTGCGCGCACGCCGTGAGGCACCTGCAGATTCCCAGTCCCGTCCCTCAGCGTCAGCCGGGCTGCTGGGCCCAGGAGCAGGGGGACCGAGGGGGCTTCGAGCTACGCATGAGCCTGTCATCACTTCACAGCAGCCAGGGCTGCCTCGTGGCACGGCCGGCCGGGCTCGGGCACCGTGCCTTCCGCCAGGAACCAGGTGCGCAGAGCACGGAGCCACGTGGCCCAGAGCGGAGCGGCCCGGGTGACTCTGAGGCCCCCTCAGCACAGAGCCCTTCTGACCCAGGCCCCGGAGAGTGAGCACTCCACTCAAGGTTGCAGAACGACATTGCAAACAGCTCATTTGAGACTAATTTATGTCATCGCCAGAAAGCGGGAAACTGAAACCGTCCATCATCGGATCGCTGCCCGAGTCAAGGGCGGGCAGGCGGGGCTCTGCGCTGGCGCATAAGGAAAGAATCCACAAAAATAAAAGGAAAAGTGAATGCAGATGTTTGCCTCAATTAGCTTCTGCCGAGAGAGCGACAAACAGGAAAGATTGCTGCTGTGTGTGCACTTTTCTGTGACCGTTATGTGAGTCACGCCGTCTCCGAGGGAAGCGTGCCTCTCTTTTCGGTGAAGCTAAGGGAAACTATTTTAATTCTCTCGATCCTGCTGGAGTTTGTGCAATCAAGTTATTTTTAAACAAAGCATTACAAAATCAGGCGTCACGTGAGCATGTTAGTGAAACCTGCCCCCTCCGGGAGCGAGCAAGCCGTTAGCGTCTTCGTTTGCCCTAAAGTAACTGGAAACAGTTCTATCTGCCCGAAAACAATACGACTCATAGGTTATTTTTGTTACAGTTGCTTTTTATAGATGGAGAAAAAGAAGTCTTTGTCTATTTACTTGTTGAGCCTCGGAGCCAGGACAAAAGACACTTCGTGAAGAATTCCGGGCTCCCAAGGAGGGTTTCAGGGCTCCGGCTGAAGGTGCCGCCTGATGACATTGTTAACATTTTGTTTCCTTGTTATTTTGATCTTGCTGAAACACCCTGCTAAAGAACAGATGGGGCCGCGCTCTGTTCCATTTTATGGGTTCTCCCCCCGGGGGCCACACTGGGGTACAAGAGTTCTGAACTTTACAGATGCCTGGCCTCCACCCCAGCAGGGTCGGATGCAGAGAAATGGGTTGGAGGAGCCGCAGCACCAGGAGCTTGACGAGCCGGCAGCATTCCGAGGTGCACGGGGACTGAGGACCCCGCTCAGGGGCTGGGGATTTTAAAAAGTCACTAACAAAGCTGTTGTCTTGCAGGCACTCCTGGGATGCTCCTCACTTGGGGAAAAGCCCCGCTACGGAAACGGGGATGCCGAGGAGGTCTGGAGCTGGTCCGCGGCGTCACCAAGGGACGCGGCAACGGTTCGCTGAGGTGGTGACGTCTCCGTGTGGACCTAGAACAAGACGGGGGGGGGTGCCCAAGCCCCTCGCACACGCACTTATACGGCGGTGGGAATAAGGACGGGGGCCCGTTCGAGAGAACTTGACCTTATCTCTCCTGCATCAGGACCGACTCCCGGCTCCCGGGACCCGGCAGGTGCTTCTCCACCCGGGAGCCCCAGAGCCCCGAGCCCTTTCTCCAGCGGCTTCCTGACCGAGCACCGCACAGCGCCACTCACCCCTGCGTGGGGCACGGGGAGCACGAACCTCACAGCCGCGGGGTCTCCCTGGCCTCCCTGAAAGCCCCTGGGGTAAGGAGGCCGGGAGGCCGTGCGCTCCTGTCACTCCTCCCGCAGACACGTGCTCCGGGCTGGGAGGGAAAAAGCCCCACAGGTCCCAGCACGTTCGGTTTCAGACCCCTTTCCCAAACGGGCTGTTACTCTGCACCACACACGGCAGGACCTCAGGCGTGGGAGGCAAGGACAGGAGGAGACGGAGTCTGGGCCTGGTGAGGGGGTCAGGGCGCCACACCCTGGCGTCACCGTCCGGCTACAGAGGACGCCTCGGGAAACGAGGCATGGGGCCCGGCACCAGCTGGCCTGGGTCTGCTCCTAAGTCCTACATCCCCAAACTACTCTGTCCCTGAAGACCAGCAGAGCTGGCCTGAGCGGGCCAGGTCCCTGTCACGGCAGAATACGCCCCCAGCTGGAGGCCACCCACTGTCCACCACTTGCCCCGCCGCCCCGCCTCGGGAACCCCGCACCCCCTCCCACCCGCTGCGGACACACCCTCAGCTGGCTGCGGCGACCTTCCGCTGGTCTGTGCAGAAAACGACCCCGGCCCTGGCCCCTGCTTCTGTCCACGAAGACAGTGCCGGGTGGCAGGTCCGGCCCGAGGCGGGACCCGGGCATCAGACAGTGAGTCGAGTCGGAAGGCAGGCAGGCCAGGGGCTGGAGGGAAGAGGACCCAGGAGGCGAGGACTTCTGAGAGATTCGATGCCACCGCTGGGGCCGGGCGGGTGACTGCTCCAGGCCCCCGGAGATCCGGGAAAGTCGGAGAAACAGGGAGCAAGTGTGCTCTCTGTCCCCTCTCGGGGTGCCTGCCCCACCGTCCAGGGAGGAGGACAAGCGTCGGCAGGTGCAGCTGGAGGGGGTGAGGCAGCGGGCAGGAGCGCCGGGCGGTGGAGCTGACGTGACGCAGTTCGCCCTCCGTGACACCCACAGGGGACGCGCGGGTGCAGGGCGGGGAGGGGCCTGGACACCAGCTCCTGGCAGCTCCAGAGTGCGCACGGCAAACACGGGGCCTGGGCACGCGGACTGCATCCCGCGCCGCAGCCTCACTGGTCCTTGAAAATGGGCAGATGGGCCCACAGGACCCAGCGGTTAACGCAAATGCGTCTGCTGAAGGCGTGCGTGTGGTGGCCCGACTCAACACGGCGAGCGGGGGCCGCGGAGGGCTCGCCCAGTTAGATTCATTTCCAGCAGAGGACATGGGTCAGTGACAATACGGGGCAGCGAGAAAGGTCCCCAGGGACCCCCGATGCCCAGCTTTCTTAACGTTACTGGGGTGGAGAAGGACCTGGAGCGAGCGGCTGTCTCCCGCAGAGCCCCCCGCCCCCGCCGTCGCTGCGCGAATGAAGGACCCGTGGACGCGGCCTCGCGAGGAGCCGGGTGAACGGAGGCCGTCCTGGATCAGGGACGGTGCTCGCGAGGCGAGGGAAGTCTGGAGGCAGGGACACGGGGAGAACGCGGTGTGACCGCGGCAGACGGGAGGGACGTCCACAGCCGGGGAGGCCCAGGACCGCGGGCCACCAGCAGAGGCCAGGAAGGAGGCCCGGAACTATCTCTCCGCGGAGCCCACAACAGGACCCAGCGGTGCTGACATCCAGCTTCTGGACCTCCCACCTCCAGACCCGTGAGAGAACGCGTCCCTGAGGTTTCCCGCTGCCCGGTCTGTGCCCACGGCAGACCGACGGCGCCCACCCTGCATGCCGTCAGCACCCTCGCCACCTCGACCCCCAGCTGGTCGGGCCCTGGGGACCGGCATCCACCGCCCCCACCCCCACCCTCTCCTCCCCGGACCCCCTGGGCCTCAGGGGCTCCCGAGAGCCCTCCCCGGCCCATGAGCCTGGTCCTGTGTGATCTGTCCTCAGTGCTCCAGGAGCTTTCCTTGCGTCACATTCGTCAGGAGGTGCGATGCGCGTTCTATGGGGTCACTTCCCCGTGTCCCTCTCCCCCCGAGTCCCCGAGAGCCGGACCGCGTCGGCGTCCTGCGTCAGCACGGCGTCCCCACGCAGCACGCCGCTGCACCGTGTGTCAGGGCTCCAGCTGACCTGCGGGATGGACGGATGCCTGCGCGCCCGGGAGAATGAATGAATGAATGAATGAATGAATGAACAAAAAGTGAAAGAGTGCGCGTGTGCGCACCCCCCTCTTCCCCCTCCTGACTGCGATGCTCCCAGGCACGGGGGGGAGAGGGGACGCCCGGCCAGGGTAAGGGCAACGCCGAGAGAGCTCGAGTCTCCCACCTTCCCTGGCAAGAGTGCCGCGATCCTGGCGCACACTTCAGAAGGGCAGAACGCAAACCCGAGCGAGGCAGACACTCCGGAAGCAGGGCAGAGCTTAAACATAATTTTCAATTATTAAATGGTGAACGGAAGCTCCAGTGCTCGCCATGGCTCCCATCGGCACCGCTGCGGGTCAGTCACGCTCCCTCGGCGGGTCCTGCAGGGGGTCTACCCTGCGGCGCGCACGGATGAGGGGACAGAGACCCGGGGAGGTGAAGTCCCTCACCCAAAGTCAGGGGCCGCGACCCTCCTTCCGCCGCCCCGCAGCTGCCTCCCCTACACCCCGAGCCGGCCCAGCCTCCCCCGGAGCCACCCTGGAGAGCACGCACACGCGGGTGGGGACGGGGCCCTGCAGCCGGGGCCGGGTTGGGGGCACAGACCTTGCTGCCCCCACCGCCCCACCTGCTGGGCCACCAGAGCGGTGAGGAGCCAGCCGCCCGAGCTGGGAATCTGCCCAGATTCACGGGAGCAGAGGCCGAAAGCCTCTCTGGACCGCGGCGGAGCCCCGGGGCGCCGGGGACGCTCAGTCACAGCTGATGGTGACTCGTGCCCACGGGGCTTTGCGGCCACAGCGCTCAGGGGTGGCCCTGGCCCACGCTCCCCCAGGCTCCCCCAACAGCCAGGAAACGGGGTCCATTCATGCAGCGGCAGCTGGGAGCTCCTGTCTGTGACGGGAGAGGGCAGGTGCGGCCCGCGGGCCCCTTCCACGCCCCGCGCACAGCTATCTGCTGAACGGGTGAGTGTGGGGCTGACTGAAGCAGCAACTGGGTAAAGAAAGGGAGAGAGGGGGGAGGGGAGAGGGGAGTGGAGAGTGGAGAGTGGAGGGGAGAGGGGAGGGGGGAAGAACTCATTCTGCTTCAGCTCGAATCTGTCTCCACACTGCACTGTGCTAACTACTGCAAAGCTGTCCGCTACATTGAACCAAAATGCTGACCCGAGTCTCCGGACAGAAGAAGAATGAAGCAGACAGAGGGGATGGGCCACGCCAACCTCGCTGTCAGGGCCATGGGCCACCGCGTCCACACCCGCGTCCCAGGCGGGGCAGCTGGGCCCTCAGCTCAGTGCCTCAGCTCACTGGTGAGATGTCTCTGGCTTCTGGTCCCCGGGATCAAGGTCGCCAGAGTTTAGCGGCCATGGGTGGGGAGGGGGGCGGGGTCTTGGGAAAGGCCACGGACACAGAGAACTCGCTCCGTCTCTGCTCCCTGAGGTGCCTGCCCTCTCAGCCCTGCACTTGGGGCAAACTCAGTGTCCCTCAGAGGCTCCGGGATCACCTGGAAAGCCCTGGGCCTCTCCTCTGCCCCCTCCTGCCCCGCGGTGTGCGGGCCGCGGCTTGGGTCACTCAGACGTGCACGGTGAGGATCTCTGAAACACGCCCCACGCCTGCGGACTCTTATCTGACCCCTGCCTTGTCCACACCTGCCATGAGCCTCACGTCCGACGCACCTGCAACCCAAACCCCCAGCATCCCCCCCCTCCAATGAGCATGTGCCCATCCCTCCCCGCGGCGGCACCGATTCCCCACGGGGACCACCTCTCCTGGACCTTCCGGCTTCAGCCCCGGGGGGAGTCTCCCTGGCCTGGGGAAGTGGGCGGGACAGGGCCTGGGCGACCTGGGGGGACGCCCGGAGAAGGCAGCGTCTGCTGGTGCGGCGGAGCGTCCACGAAGATCACAGCCTCACACACGTCCGTCACACAGGAGAGCCCGCCTGAGGGTGCGCCCCGCACAGGAGGAGTCCCCTCCCCGTCCCGTGTGGACCCCAAAGAACTGAAAACAGGACCCCGAAGAAGCGTCTGCACCATGATCACTGCAGCCTGACTGACAACAGCCAGACTACGGAGGCAGCGCCGAGGCCCGCTGACAGGTAAGGGACACGGGCAGGGGTGTGCGCGTCCACGGGGGTGCCGTTCAGCCTGAGAGAGGCGGGACCTCCATCTGCAGCACTTGTGACCCGAGCCCGTCCCAGGCCCGCCGCTGCGTGGCTCCCCTTCCGTGAGAGGCCTCCCACGGCACTCCCCTCAGGGGCGAGAACACAATGGCAGTTTGAAACGGGGGTTGGGGCTTAATGGGAACAAAGTTTCCATCACGAGGGGTGAGGAAGTCCCAGAGTCAGCTGGACAAGCCTGCTTGGTAGTTAACACACAGAGCGTGCTGTACATTTTTATTTTATTTTTATTTTACAGGGGGCGGGAGGACCAGAGAGAGAGGGGAAGAGACTCAATCCCAAGCACGTTCCCCGCTGTCAGCACAGAGCCCCACGCGGGGCTCGAACCCACAACTGTGAGATCATGACCTGAGCGGAAATCAAGAGTCAGAGGCTCAACCGACTGAGCCCCCCGGTCGCCCCCAGAGGTGGGTGCTTCAAACTGTGTTAAGAGTGTTCTTACCACAAAAAAAAAAGAGAAAGGAAGAGAGAGAAAAAAAACAAAAAGCCATAAAGGACCACAGGAAATTTCTGGAAGTGACGGATGCGCGTAGGGCCCAGACAGTGCCACGGCATCACAGGACACGTGTGTGCGTCCAGACTTGCCGAAACACGCGTGGACATGCCCGCCTGCTTGTGTGGGGGGGGTGCCCGCACAAGCAACGGAGGAAAAGGTGCCCGGGCAAGCCCCGTTTTCCGGCGTGGTTACGTTTTACAGTCACTGCAAACGCC
Organism: Mungos mungo; assembly: GCA_004023785.1. Taxonomy (NCBI): domain Eukaryota; kingdom Metazoa; phylum Chordata; class Mammalia; order Carnivora; family Herpestidae; genus Mungos; species Mungos mungo. The sequence continues at coordinate 10,186 of PISW01014005.1, forward strand.
GCTTGGCGAGTACTGAACGGCTGCTCCCGTGGAAACGGACTCCACACAGCGTCTTGTCATCTGGGGATTCAAAACCGTGTCCCACGTGTGTTTCTGCTCAAAGACACCTCGTTCGGCGCTGTGACTCAGTAACCCTGAACTGCCGGCCCCCAAGCCCGGGACTCGCGCCCGCGAGAAGCTGGTGGAACACATGAGTCTGTCCCGCGTAAGGCAGGTGGCAGCCGGCCGGCACGTCAGCCTGCTCTCCGGGCTCAGCAGCAGCAGCAGGATCCCCAGCAAAAAGCACAAAAACGCAAAACAGAAACCAAACAAGGCACAGAACAGCCTCCCGGGCCTGGAGGAAAGGGCAGCGGTCACCTCGCCGACCCGAGACGTGTGGGCACCGGCGACTCGGATGTTCACCCCCCTGGGCAAGTCTGCACCCGCCTGCAAACGCACTTTGGGGTCACAACTAAGGTTTGCCAAGAGGAGAATCTGCAAGCGCGCACGCCCGAGGGACGAGGGAGGCGTGTACTTCGTGTGCGGTGTCTGGTCGCTGACCGCGGTCTGCGCCCGAAGCCAGCGGCCCCTCCAGTCCAGGAGCGATTCAGTCCTGCACAGGGACTCTCCTGTAAGCACAGAGGTCTCTGGGAGGCAGGCACCACCCCCTCCTGGCCAGACCCTAGAACCTTCTAGAATCACGAGTCCTGCACCTTGCAAGCATGTGGTTAAAGGGAGAGTCCAGTCCTCCCCAGGCAGTGGTTGTGGAGGAAGCTTCCAGGACTTCAGCCTGACATGACAGACCCCTTTCACCTTCTTGCCAAGGTAAGTCCTTGGGAAGAGAGGGGCTCTTAGGAGCCACAGCCAGACCAGCTCGGCCGTGCCCACCTCGGCCCACCGCCCGCCCGAGTCCTGGGGAAGGAGCAGGCCTCCCCGAGACTCCTGTGTGTCCGGGGTGGCACTGGCCCGAGAGCAGCCCATGGGGTGAGGCACCACGGGGCGTGGCCTTGGCTGGAGCCCTTCGTCCCTGTCCCCGGGTCCCCCTATTTCTTGAGCAAGGTGGCTCTGGCTGTGTTGCCACCACAGTCACTGAGACTCTGGGATTCCCTCCATCGAGGGGGACTGCAGCCCACAGCCCTGGGTCAACGTGCCCCCCACGCAGCACAGCCCACCCCGCAGGTCCCACAGCTGAGGCGTGGACTGTCTGTAGGGGAAACACTTGGAGGCCAAGCTGAGCGCCCTCAGTCCAGTCCCAGGGACCTGCCTGGCCCCAACCCCAACCGGGGGGTGCCGCGTCCCTGCTCGCCACGCCTGAAATGAAGGGACAGGAGGGCTTGAGACCCCAGCCCAGTGACCCAGGCCCGGCCCTGAGTTACGTGTCCACCCCACTCCGCTGAGTCAGCTAGACCCACGGCCAGAGCCGGACCTACGCCTGACCATCACTCCCCCTGCCCCCAGGCGGGGCTCCTGACTGGGCTCCAAAAAGCCACATCCTGTGGTCAAACCCCAAAGTCTAGAGAAAGACAGACGGCTCTTTCCGGAAAAGGTGACTGCAGCTGTCAACAGTTCCTGGCTGATTTACTTTCCTTCCCACGTCCCTCTGGAACGCTGACCTTTAAAGCGTCCTCCGTGGGATTTCTACATGGAGCCCTCGGATTCGGCTCAAGGCTGGGACAGCGAGCGTGGCTTCCGGGCTCGGCTTTAGTGTCACTTCTCGACCTGCGCATGGGGCTCCGACAGGCCGGCGTCACCGTCATGGGACACATGGAGGCGAGCACAGCATAGACCCCGGCCCCACACATCAACGCCCCTCACGGCAGCGCCACCGACACCGAGAGCGTTAGTATCGTCAGGAACAGCTACGCTTGTGTGACTTCTGACGACATGTGCCTCAGTCCGATCACGTGTCCCCCCCAGAATTAGTATGCAGAAGCCCTAACCCCCGGAACCTCAGGATGGGACTGTATTTGCAGACGGGCCTCTAAGGAAATAACGTTAAATCTAGTCAGGGGAGTGGGGCCCTCATCTGACTGACGTCCTCACAGGAAGCGAGACACCAGGGGCACGCGGGCATGGCCGCGTGAGGCCCCGGCGGGCAGGAGCCGTAGGCAAGCCAGTGAGGGAGGCTTCAGGAGAAGCACAGTCTACCAGTGCCAGGATCTTGAACTTCTGGATTCCGAGACTAAGACAATAAATTCCTGGTGCGGGAGCCGCCAGCCTCTGGTATTTTTTACGGCGGCCCCAGCAAACAGCACGCTCACTGCCCCCCCCGCCGCCCCCAGGCTCCTGCCGAGTGCCTACTGAGGACACGCGCTTAGACGGCAACCCAGCAGCCCTCAGTGCAGCAGGGAACCGACCACTCAGCCGTGTCTGCCACGCCCTGCAACGCACATGTGACGGTCCAGGTGCTTGTTCTGGAAATGCAAATCTGTCCCAACACGGTTGACCTGCTGGGGACCCAGCTGCGCATGACGTGAATTCTGTGTGAGCTCACGTGGGACTCTGTCCACGCGGAACGCTGCGTGAGCACAGGGACGTGCGCCCAGCTGAGCGGAAGCCCACGGCTCACACACGCACGCACTTCAGACACCTGCCGGGTCCCCAGGGCTGCCAAGCGTCACAAGCCACCGTACCTGCCGTCACGACTATCTTTTGACTTCTCACGTCACGTGACGACCCTTGCACAAAAACACACAAGGGGCAACCCGTCCAGGACCCACCTCTTCGAGTAAATTTCACGTCAGTCTCAAGGTCCAGTGCCACGTTTATGTTTATGAGATTCGTAACCGTTCAATGTGTGAAGTTATGTTCTCATTTTTACCAGGTTCCTGTTCCCGTTTTTATCTGTCAGTGACTTATCCTGAAGCGATGTGGTCCTGACTCATTTCTTCCCCATAAGCCCTGCAGCTTTCATCTCCAGAGCCGGTCTACTGTGATGATTTCCAGAAACACGCATGTTGCATTACAGCAGAACTGACCTTATTTAGAAGTTGCAATAAGGACTTCACTGCAGGGAACTAAGGTCCAGGTAAACGCCTATGATCAGGATCACCGTAATCAAGCACTTAGGGGCATAAACCTCGTCACAGAACATGTAGTTCTGGTTCATGTGGCAACATCGCCTCCTACTGGCAATATCCCCCAATTGCAGGTAAAATATGAGAGGAGGGGCAAAAATCCTTAGGTATTAAAATTGAACTGTTTAAATGTTACAGGGTAAATGAAGTCGTTGCACCAGCCAAGTCAAACAGATGCCGTCACCTTTAGGCAGCGTTTTCTGACCCCGGCTTCCTGATCTGTTTACTGAAAAACACCCCTCCCCAGGCTCAAACCGCCTCCGGGAGGGGCACACTGACCTGTCATGGAGTTTTCTGAGGTGCACAGCTGCTCTCTCAGCTTCTCCACGTCGTCGGGGTGCACCTGCTCGTACAGGGTGCTCCCAAACCACTCTGACTGGGGCTGGTTCAGCACAGGGGTGACGGAGTCCGACACGTAGATCACCCGTCCCGTCTCGGCCGCCACGACGAACAGAAAGCCGTCAGCCGCCTCGAGGATGAGGTGCTTCAGCTCCTGGGAAGAGAAGATGGGGGTTACGGCAGCGCCGACACACCGGCCTCGTTAAGTTTTCCTATCAGCACCCTCCGACTTTCGTTCACTCAGTGGGATGCACGGGTTTAGAAACTTTGACTGCTTTTTTAGATTGAAAAATAAGCTAAAAAACGCACAAAGCTTGTCCTACCTCTGAGATACAGCTAAAGGCTGCTGCCCTGACTACACCAGCCCCTCTCAGGGAGGGATGGAAATTCTCGCCTGGGGGGCCGCAAAGCAAGGAGCGATCACTAGGCTGTGCTGGGCCGCCTCACCTACGTGTTCAACCGGCAGTCGTGTCGCTGGGGCACAGGGCCTGGTACAAAAGGTGTGGCTGGAGGGAAGGCGGGGGAGAGAAAGTGGGCAGTGAGAAGGGCGGTGTCCCAGCCCCCGCCCCCGCGCTGGGGGTGTGCCCTTCCTCCTCCTCCTGGGCTCTGAGCGGAATGCCGGTGGTGGGTACGGGGGCATCTCCTTAGGTTTGGGCGCCTGGCAAACTTCCAGAACTCCGTGACACACTCTCAGGGCAAGGTCGGGAGGCGGCAGGGCACACGGCGTGGCCCAGATCGCCTTATGGCGAGGAGAGAGGCTGGCTGCGCCGGCCCTGGGGAGGTGCTGACTCATGGGGCTCCTGACGGTCGGGGCGGGCGGGGAGAAAGCTGCGCGGGCTCCGTGGACGGGCAGCGGGGAGCCCCCCCATCACCCCACAAGGGGCGTGACTGGAGCAGAGTCAACTCTGTTAAAGAGGTTTCTCTGCCTGAAGGCAGCTCACGTGTAGTGACCTACCCCTGTAGGGTTCAAGTCTTCTTCAAGTTCACTGCAGCGCGCTCTGCCCCTCTCCCACATGCCCCGGGCCCGCGCGTGCCTCCAAACAGCCCAGGCTCTCAGCAGGCTCCAGCAACAAGGGGCCGCTTTCTGCTGGGGACCCTCGGTTCGGATGTCACCCTTCACGAAGCCCCACCGAACACGAAGGAGCGCCCACAGCACCCGTGGGGATCTGAGGCATGCGGCTCGGCCCCAGGGCGCCCCAAGGACCCAAAGATCAGAAAACGCGGGTCTGCTGGTGAGCAGAATCTGGGGGGCTCTGAGCCCACGGCTGGGTCCCCTGTCTGGGGCCCTAGAGCGGCAGCGATGACACAGGATTCTAAGGAAAAGTTTACTTTGTCCACTTCCTTTGCAGCGAACCTCCGCCGCTCCGGGTCTGCCCGCCGCTTACTCAGCTCAGAGGACGGGAAGCGCGGAGCAGGACGCCTGGGAAACAGCGGACTCTGTGGCCGGCGGACGGCACAGAGGCTGAGGGCTGCGGGAAGCTCTATGGGTGGGAGCCGGGCCCTCCTCGTGGCCCTGTCTACCCCTCCGCAGTTCTGTCTCCCGGGAGCACGCACCTCCTAACCAAGGTCAAGTGCTCCCACGCTCCAGTCACACCGACAGGAGGCCGGCTCCCTGGGTCCTGGAGGGAAAGAGCCCCGGGCCCGCAGCTTTGTGCCTCCGGCCGCAGCACCGTCCTCAGCCTCTGTCTCTTCGTGGGGGTTTTTCATTGGGATTTTGTGACGTTAAAATGAGCTCTTGCGTGCGGAGGCCCTGTCAGGGCTTGGCACACAGTCGGCGCCTCATAGATGCAGCTGCCGTTACTATCAACTGCGCAATGGGCCAGACTCGGGGACGCTGAGTGCCTGTGTCCCCTCCTCGCTTTCCCCACCCTCAGACGCTTAAGCATGAGGATCAGCTTCAAACACAGACCCGGCAGGGCTGTCGGGGGTTAAAGGGACCCGTGCAGAAAGGGTCGTTCTCACCCTAGTGGCTCCTGGGCACCTAACACATTTCCGCCCCATCACCTGCCTGCAGGTCCCCCTCCCATTACCGCCCAGGCCCCATGGGAGCGGGGCGGAGGGGGGAGGATGGGGCTGGGGGCCAGGCTCCGGGTCCTCCAGGTCATGGTCCCGGCAGGGCCACACTTTCCTCACACGTGCGAGGCCAGCCTCCAGGCAGGGGACAGAGCAGGGAAGTCCCTGCGGACGTAGCTGCCAGAGCACAAGTCACCGAGTCGCCCCCTCTCCTCTCCCCTGTGGGAACCTCGTCCTGACCTGAGCCATCAGCTCCGGCTGTCTCCAGGCCCCTCGGCCCTCCGCCCACGACCCCCTCGGGGCAAGCGCCCTGCCCCTGGCTCTCCAGGTGCACTCTGGGACCTCGCATGGCTCAGGCCACGCTCTGCGGGCTCCTGGAAGTCTCCCTTGCGTGGGGCCCATCCACTCTCCCTCGTCCACCGCGCCCTGCCTGCCCCCGCACCTCCACCCTGTACCAAGTGCTTTCAGACCCATCGGCCCACTTGTCCTGCAAAAGCGCTGGAGGTCAGGGAGGCAGAAAGCCTCTGCTCATCTCAGGGTCGAGCAAACAGAAGCCTGGGGGGCTGGAGAACGTGCCTGTGACAGGCGCTCGGGCAGGGCTAGGAGCGGGACGCGGGCCTTCCCTTCACGCGGGGGTTCTAAACTTGGCAGGGCACCATCCTGCCAACCACTGCGCGTGTGCGCCCTCCGTCAAGGGCTGAATGTGTGGCCCTGGGGCCTGGCCAACCTGTGACAGCTTGTGGCCCAGCCATGGAGCGTGACCGGACCATTTCTGAGCCAGGGTGTCCTTGTCTACACAGCAGGGAGAAGACTAGCGGCTTCTCCCCCCACTAGACCAAGGAGGAAACAGGGTAACGAGCAGAGAGCTAGGAGCCTGGCCAGGCGGAGCGCAGGCCAGCTGAGTGCCGGCGGCCACAACTCCGCCATGACCCTCACCACGCCTGCTCCCAAGCGGCCACCGCGATGGCATGGCCGCTGCTCTCTGCCATGGCGGCCGTGGCCCGCGTGGGCTTTGTCCCGCGGCAGCACACTAAGCCCGGGGTGTTTTCTGGGCGGTGCCTCGCTGAGGTTTATGGGTAACAGAAAAGCAAAGGACACGAAGATCGGACAAATGCTACCGTGAAGAAAGTGAGTGCAATTCCCTGACTTCACCCATCCCTCAACCGTCAACCCCCTGCCCCACGTAGTCCCCTCCCCACAGTGACGTCACGAGGGACCAGGGCCCACGCGCGGGCGGTACCTGCTCCGTCAGGAACGACGGCTTGTAGGCGCCGTCCGTGGACTTGTTCCCGGTGCCCCTCATGGACTTCATGTGCGACACGGCCATGCGCAGGATGGTCAGCTTGTCCGGCTTCCGGGCCAGCGCGCTGCACGTGGGCACCATGTCCGACAGCTCCGTGATGTACTGGGTCATCTTGTTGCGCCGCCGCCGCTCGATCTCGCTGTGGTTCTCTCTTCCCGAGAGCAGGCGACAGGGCGGGGGAAAGAGGGTCATCAGGCAGCGGTCGCCGCTAACGCGACAGAGCGGTGCGCCCGCTGGCCCCGCCCGCGCCGGCAGGTGTGGACACAGACGGCGCGCGGCCCTGGGACCCGGCGGCGGCCTCTGTCCCGGCCGGGGGGCGGGGGGGGGGGCACAGGCCTCCGCAGGGGTCCCGTGTCACCGCGACGTGTGTCCCTCAGTCCTGTCGCTGTTCCCGCGCACACGGCCCCTCAGCCCCGGGAAGCAAAGCCAATGTGCTTCCTGCGCGTGTGCGCGCCGCCGGCCCCGCCGCCCTGTCACCGAGCGGACGGCAACGCCACGGAGCGACGAGCCGCGGACAGACCTCCGCTGCGGCACAGGACGGGACGGCGCCCCGGCGGACTGCCCAGCGGACGGGCGGGAGGGCCGCCGGACTGCGTCCCCGGGACGGTGCGGAGGGACAGCGGCGGCAGGGGCGGCCGCGGGCTTCCGTCCTGGATCACCAGCTTTCGGGGGACTCGGAACAGCCCAGCCAGGGGCGCCACCCTGCGACGCAGCCGTCCCCTGGCTAGAGAACTCTCTGGAAAGACACGAGAGGTCCGGTACAGGCCTCAGGGCTTCCCCGGAGCCCCGAGAACGAGAGCGGGGCTGACAGCAGAAGAACCTCGTGCGAGGATGTCTGCACGCACAGGGCGCCCGCAAACACCACACGCACCGCACGCAGAGGACGCCCGCACGCACCGCACGCACAGGCCACGCAGGGCGCCAGCAAACACCACACGCGCCGCACGCAGAGGACGCCCGCACGTGCCGCACGCACCGCACGCACAGGCCACGCAGGGCGCCCGCAAACACCACACGCACCGCACGCAGAGGACGCCCGCACGCGCCGCACGCATCGCACACGCGGGACGCGCACCCTCCCAACCCGGCAGCACCCGAGCCCAGGCACGAGTCCACGCCAAGCACCTGCCAGCCGCACGTCCGAGTGCCGGGGGGGGGTGGGGCGGGGGGCCTCTGGGCCGCAAGCAGGGGGAGGCCGGCCTGCAGCTGAGCTCACCGGCTGTGCGAACCGACCTGGGCGGGTCAGTGGGCACCTCTCACCCCGTCCATCCGAGGGGCGCTGAGCCAGGCACCTGGAGGGGCGGGGACGATAGGAAGCAGGGAGCACCCACCCCTGTCGCCCAGCAGCGAGGGCTTAACCAGGAAGGCGAAGGACCAGCCCGCACACGGGAAATGCAGGCAGGGAGTGATGGAATTCTGTGAGAGGCACATGGAACATAAAAACCACGGCCAGAAGCAGAAAGGACGGAAGAGGTGGCCCGGGGGTGGCGGGGCTGGAAGGGGTGGGAGGGGCAGGCCTGAACCCGGCAGCAGCAGAAGCAGGTGTATTCTGGGAGGAGGCCAGGGGGCAGGACGGGTGGAGGGCAGCAAGGAGCGTGGGAGGTGGGGACGCTGTCAGACCCCGAGGGAGCTGTGGAGGGGCTGGCCGATAATGCTGCAGGGGCGCGTGCAGGTGGCGAGCTGCCTAGAGAGGCAAGAAAGGGAGGCCGAGGCCAGCACAGGGCTCTGAGCAAGGTGGTGGTGCACCTGTCATGGGAGGTGGGATGAGGGGCGCTGGCCCCAGGACGCCCCCCAACCCATGCCCCGCCCTGTGCACCTGTCACGGGAGGTGGGATGGGGGATGCTGGCCCCAGGGCTCTGGGCTTGCTCAGGGTGGTGCCCCCCGTGCCCACGCCCGTCTGCACCTCGTCAAAGCAGACAGGTGGAGAGACAGCATGCAGAGTCGGCTGTCTGGGGCTGCCACAGGGACACGACATTGGCAGGAACTCCAGCCACGCAGGGACACGTCCCCTCCCCCCAAGCCTGCACTCCTGGTGGGAACCCTGGACGAGCTTCCCTCCCGTCTCCGGCCTGAAGGCCGACAGCAGGAAGGGAGGCAGCGTCCTGTGGGTGTTCGGGGAACGCCCTTCCTGCCTGGCCAGCCCTTCCCGGGCAGCAGGGCAGAGCGTCTGGAGAGCCGAGAGGGCCTAAGCAAAGCCATTCTGTGCAGCCCCATAATGAGGCCGAGGCTGGCCAGGCCCTCGGGGGGACCCGCAGAGGCAGATCCAGCTGGGACGCTTCCTGGCTTCTGAGGTTTCTCCGTAGGGGCAAGGGGCGCTCGTCCCGGGGAAGGGGCCGGTGCCCTGCCGCCAGAGCCGTGCAGGCGGTTCTCTGCAGGGCAGACGACAGGCAGCCAGGCGTCCAGGCTGAAGGTCGAGTTCCCGGGCAGCACAGAGATGGGGAGGAGGACGCCCACCCTCAGGGAGGGGCGAGGCCGGCCTCCGGTCACCCTGGCCCCGGCAGGACGCACCCCCTCCACATTCACACAGCACCTTCCAGCTCACGAGGCCTCGGCAGCCACACGGCCCCCATGGCCTGTGGATGAGGGGCCGAGGCCCAGAGGCGCTGGCTTAGCAGGGCCTGAGCCGGGACGCCCCTGCCTGAGTGGAGTCACGCAGGAGGAAATGGCCGGCGGCTTCCAGGGAGACCCAGAGCAGGACTACCTATGACCCCACAAAGTCCCGCTGTTGTACGGGCACTGTCCCTGCAAGTCAGAGCTAATTAATCTCTGCAGGACAGAAACAGAGGGGTGGGCAGCTGGACACGGTAAGAGAGACCTCAAAACCACGTCCATCACGTGGGCGCCAAACATCTCCTACAAAGGGAAGACCGGCCCACGTGGGTCTGACGTTAGAGCACCGGCTCCGCGGAAAACAGACTTCCTTCCAAAGCGTTTCAACCCAAATCCTGACCCCAAACCTCTGAACCGACAAGAACTCCCAGCTCAACTCCCTGGCTGCCCGGGGGCTCGTGACCTGCTCTCTGCCAGGGTCCAGCGGCTCATCGCAGCACCTCCCCGGTGCGTGAGCTCCAAGGGCGCGGAGGCCCAGAGCGTCTGCAAACGTTCATCTCGCGTCTCTGCTCTGTGGTCAGAAAGGCTCCGGGGGGCTCGTCCTGCTGTGGAGGGGGCTGGCGCGGCCAGTGCGCGTGTCCCACACCAGCTGGCAGGTCGGAGGACGAAGGGTAAGGTTCCCCCTCCCTGGCCAGCCTCTCGGTGTCAGAAGTACTTGGCGCATCTTCCCCCCCGGGGACCAAATACTCAGCCTTCTAAGCTAGGACGTGGAGGCTAAGGATTCTGGGAAACACGCCCTCCACTCTTCCCACCCCACACCCGCCACGCGGATTATTCCCCATCTCGGCGGGGTTTTAGTTGCCATGCGTATAAACGAAACAGGATGGCGAACTCACACGGAAAGACGAAAACCTCATCACAACCCGTAAAACCAGGAGAAATGCTCTTGAGCGTGAATCCTGCGCACGAATCGAGAGGAAAGCGTCAGAGCAGCTGTGAGGACGATGGAGGGCTGACCCCGCCGGAGCCTTCCTCCCGGGAGGGCTTTTACTCCTAGACGACGCTCGGGCGAGGCTCCACGAAGTGCCAGCAGCAGCTGGGACGGGGGTGGCTGGGGGCCCGCGGTCAGAGACGGGGGGCTCACAAGGTCACTTAGGCCCATTCGTTGAAGGGCAGGAGCCTCTAAGTCCCCCCGGGTTCTGATCCCGAGCTTACGGGCCGCCGCGCGCTGGCTGGACTCACGGACACGGGGCTGAGAAGGCCGGCCGGGTCTCCGGGGCGCTCGGACAGGGGCCCAGAACGGGTCCGAACGTGGCCGAAAAACGGGCTGATAATGCACAGGGCCAGGAATGACAGGCTGGGGCGGGAGCACCCCTGTGCCTAACTTGTCGATGTTAAAAGTGCCTGTGTCGGTCACGTTCCCGTTCCTTCCTTTCCATGAACTGCTGCGTGTGCACACGCGTGTGTGTTCACACGACGTGCAAACCACGCGAGCACGGCCTGAGGTCTGTCGTGGCCGCGCCAGGGCGTCGGCCGGCCCAGCGGCGACATGCGCACCGCCGCCTGCGGGCGCGGGGAGAACCCGGGGACCCGCCAGAAAATGCGCCGCAGGGCAGCGGGGTTCCGGGAGGAAGGGGTGTGGGGAGGAGGTTGGGGTTGCGGGCCCTGCTGGGGGGGCAGGACGGGTGCTCAGCTGCCAGGTGGGCCTGGACCACCCACACGGGGTTGGGCGGGGCTCGCGCTGGCCTCCCTGGAGGAGGGGCTGCCCCCTGCGGGCTCCCAGGGACACCCGCGTTGGGAGAAACGCCTTCTAGAGGATCCAGTCCTCCCGGGTCCCTGACACGGGAGTTCGAGGCGCAGCTGTGGGGTCGGGCTCCGCACGCCCGAGGGAGGCCGTCGTCCCCAGACCCAGCCCAGGAAGCAGGGCCACTCTACCCCCTGCTTGTCTTGGCCTCGCTGGCAAAAATCGCTCCTCCTGTGACCTCAGGCCACCCGTCTCCATCGCCCTCAAGGCCCTTGTCAGGGTCCCCCATTGGCCGCACCTGCAGACACGGCACGGTGTGGGGGCCCAGTGGCACTGACCTCTGTCCCCTCCTCACCTTTGCAGCCTGCGGCCAGCCCCCCTGCCGCAGGGACCCAGCCCCTGCACTGCCCCCAGCCCCCACGGTATCCCAGCACCGGCAGAGGCGACACGGTGTCCCCAGCCCTGCATCTTGGGGAATCTGCATCATCCTACCCAACCAGCTGGCTGTCGCTCTAAGAAAATGGCTCTTACCTCCTATGTGACAGGGACCATATTCCCCAAATAAAAAACTGAGACATGAGGTCTGATGATGGGCAGGACGTGTGACTTTCGGACCACCCTGGAAAAAGGCTGGGGACGCGGGCTGAACAAACATCAGGGACGGAAGTCACGGCCCCACACCCCAGCCACATCCTGAGTCACACATCTGTGCGGGGTGCCGGCTGGCACCACCCCACCCTGTCTTCCGGGCCTCCCAGGGGGGTTCCTCCTGGCTGGCCACCAGCAGAGGGGTGGCCCCCAGGGACCACGCTCCCTCCAGCCCAGCTCCGCACGGCAGCCCCAACGCCGGCCACGTGCAGGGCTGGGGTGGGCGGGTCTCTGCCGGCCGCCCCCGCTCTGAGCGGCTGGGTGCACCCACCGGCTGCCCAGTCCCTGGCCCACCCGCCGCGGGCCAGCGGGGCCACCCCGGCTCCTGCCACAAGCATGTCCCGTCCCTGTCTCTCGTCTCTGACGCGTGCAGGGGACACGCTCACAGTGGCCCCGCGGAGTGACCTGTGGCCGTGGAAACACTGACGGCGGGCTGATGAGATAGTTGCCCGGAGTCTAGGGTTGGTTTCCTGAAGATGGGCCGCCACACAATGAGCT
>PISW01014006.1:0-23199 GCA_004023785.1 Mungos mungo
AGAGATTACCTGGGAGACCGAATCACGCATGCAAAAGCAAAGGGCTTTATTACGAATTTAGGCCTAACCAGCCTAAATTCGGGCTCACAGACTTTAACAACACAGTGGATCCACATGGAGTGAGCCCCGAACAAAGGCAGGGTAAGGCTTTTATGAGTTTGGGAAGGGGGAGTTACAGGAAATAGTAACATAGGTACAGTGACCCAGTCATAATGGTACAACAGCATTGGCAGCAGCTCTAACCATACACACTGTTCAGAGCGTTCGTTACTGTTGGCAGGACCCAATTACAACATTTAGGGTATCGTTGAAATTAACCAATTACAGAGCAAGTTCAGGGTCTTGTTTGGTGACTATGGGGTTAACTTTAACACTAGGTAACAGGGTCTTATCTAAAGTTCCCCTCTGCAGGTCTCACCCTTAGGAATGTGGGGAGAGGTAGCTGGGCTTTCTTGATTGGATACCGCAGTGGTCTACTTTTGCTCCGGGCAATGGATGACAGCCAAATGGCCAAATGGTTCTGAAGCCACTGACCTTAGGCCTTCTAGTTTAGAGGGGAAACAAAGCCTGTCATGGTGTCTGTTTGGTTCAGCCTTACACCACCACATATCACCCCAACCTCACATCACCCATAGCACCCAAGCACCTGTTCCCCACGCAGGCTAGACCCGGCCCTGAGGGACCTGGGAAGGCGGGATGTTCTCTCCCCTTCAGGGACGGCTGTGTGAACCTGGCTTTGGAAACGGTTCTTCAGGGAGGATGGAGAGACCCAGGTACCCTCGACCGGTCTGGCTGGACCGTCCATCCCATGCTTAGTGGTCCCTTGGCCTGGTGCAAACCTGGCCTCACCAGGAGGCCCCCAGGGACCCTGGAGACAGGCTGCAGACACAGCGCCCCGAAGTGGACGCTATTCCCCAGCCTGTACCGCAGATGTGGGCATGCACCCTGAGTGGGTGTGAGAGCCCCAGTGGCAGCCCCACACCCCCTGTGCCCACACCCCTGCAGCTGGTGTCCCTGGGGAGACAGGGCGGCGAGGGGGGACGGACCACGCCAGCTCCCCACCACGTGGGGCAGCACAGGGCACCAGAGCAGACACGCCTCGCTGGGCGCCTGGGCCTCGGGCAGGGGAGGGGCCCCTCCACCACACACAGGGGGTTTTTGACAAGGAACTTTCCACGGTGTTACTATAATACCTACTACCACAGTGATAGACCCAGGAGCAAAAACTGGCCAGAACCCCAGGGCCCTCCCGCCCGACTCCTGAGGGTCAGGGCGGGACCCTCGGCCCACATCCACCACAGCCAGGGCTTCACAGGGCTCTGAGGGGGCCACACAACCCCACTGGCAGAAACAGACCTGCTCAAGGGTGACCTGGGGAGGAAGGACAGCGTCTACCCTGTACAAACTCCCGGTGGGAAGGACCCCTGGAGACCCCCGGGGGGCTGATGGGAGTGGATGCTGGAGCTGGGACCACAGTAGGCTGCGGACAAGCTCACGGATATTAAGGGCAGGACAAGGTGGGCTGGGAGTGGGGCACCTCCCAGCCCGTGTCATCCTCGAGGACGTGGGTCCCATCCTGGCCGGGCACTGCAGGCTCTGGTCATGGCCCGAAGGTGAGACAGTGCGTGGCTCCCAGGGAAAGCCCCTGCTCGGGGCCCAGAGCTGCGCTCCCCTCCACACCACCAGGCTCCGGGGAAGGTCACTGCCCAGGGCCTCCTCCAGCTCTCAGCCACGTGGCTGGGCCCCTGGCTCTGGCCCTCCACTGCACATCATGGTGTCCCCGGGCTCCTCCTAAGCATCCTCTGCCCCTGCCCATGTCCAGACTTCCGTTCCCAGCAGGGGCACCCCCACTGGGTGGACCTTCCTGGGACACTGGCCCCAGGACATCAAGAATTTTAACTGGAGGGCAGGCGGTGTGACCATATCTACTATGTGACTTCCAGACGCAGCCCAAAGCTCCCAGAAGGGTAGCCTGGGAGGACAAGGCAAAGGGCGGGGGTGTTGGGAACTGTCCCCCACAGACCTGTCTGGAAGCAGTGGGGCAACATTGGGCAACCTCCTCCCCTCTGCCCCCCCATCCTGTGCCCCTCGGACCTGAGCCGAGCCCCAAGCCCCTGCCAGCCCACTGCAGACTCCCACAGTGGACAGCTTCTCACTGGCCAGCCCGTGGCCCCTGATGCTGCTGTCCCCACCCTGGAGCGGCTGTTCTGAGCTCCACCAACGCAGCAGACCCCCACCTCCACGTCCAGCCTGCCCCACGCCTCCCAGTCCTGGCGTCCACATTGTACCAGCCCAGGTGTGCTGGGCACGGCCTCTTCCCTCCCAGCCACCCAGGGCTGCAGACTGTGGCCTCCAGGTTCCCACTCTGGCAACTGGCTCAGGTCCTGGTCCCAGGACAGCTCCCTCGTGGCCCCTGAGCCCTCCCTGTGTGAGGAAGTGCCTCCCACCAGCCCCGCCTGCAGGGACCAGGCCCGGTTACTGTCACAGGGCATCACACAGTGGTTTATAGCTAAGGGGACCACAGTGATGCCCCTCATAGCAGAAACCAGGCCAACACCACATGCTCGTTACGGCCCACCCTCTGCCCTGGGCCCTGGTAGCTCACCCGTTTCCATTGAGGCATCAACCTCTAGCCTCTAGCCCAGGAGGGAAGGACCCCTCCTGCTGGGGTCCTTACAGAGGGCCTCCAGGGTTGAGGGATTCTGAACTAGAAGGTGGCATTCAGTGTAGCCAGAGGGCTGTGCTGGGGCCGGGCAGGAGGAAACCACAGGCCTGGGTGCACACAGAGGCTGAGGGGCCAGGACCTATGAGCCATGTTGCCCAGCCCAGCAGGACAGTGAGCACAGCGCCCGCAGGCTGGCACAAGTCACCCCACATCCGCCCACACATCCACCCTCCACAGAGGTGCCGGCAGGGACCAGTACTTGACATCCAGCTCCTCACCGCAAACTGCAGATGAGTTGTGTCAGGGTCAGGACCCAGGGGACCCAGGGCCCCTCCATCAGGCCCCAGATCCCAGCCCAGCTCATGCTCCACCTCCGAGGAGGACACCTGCCTCAGCGTGTCCCTCAGAGGCAGCCTGAAGGGGCCGTGGCCTCGGCCAGGACAGGCTGAGCAGCTGTGAGCAGGACCCTCCCCCGGGCCTCGGGGACAGTAGATATAGTCTGAGCCTCTGTCACTGTGGGTCCTCGGTAGTACCTCTCACAGTGACATGGCCTACATTCAAAGCCATCCTCCCTCCCCAGGGCCTAGTGCCTCCTGCTTAGGGGTGGGCCTATCCCCTCCCAATTGTCATCAGAGGCTGCAGACCTCAAGCCTGTGCTGTCCGAGGCAGGGCTGGGGACACTGTACTCTGGGCCCCAAGGTGCAGTGCAATCGCCTGGGAGGAAAGGGTAATGGCAGCTCTGACCTCCAGAGACGCACCCTCCTCCCACCTGCCAGGCTTTGCTCCCCGGGAAGCCCCCCTCCATGGACAAGAGAACAGCACCTAGATTTCCCCCCCAGCAGGCCCTCCTGCGCCCTGGCCTCAGGCCTGGGCATGTGGACGGCAGACAGGCAGCTGGCAGGTCCTCTGCAGGGAGCCATCCCCGCGGCCCAGCCCTCACCTCCTCTTCCTGCTCCCTGAGCTCTCCCATCCTCTTCCCTCCTCCTGCTGTGCTAAGGCCCCTCTGGGGAAGGGAAGCCACAGAGGATGGGGAGCCGGGCTCCACACGGTGACACTCGCTGCAGAGCGAACACCAGGCAGCGGCTGGAGTGGGGGCAGCTCAGGCCCAGAACCGGACCCAGAGCTGAGCTAACCCCTGCAACCACTCTGTGAGCCTGTGGCCCAGGCGGGGTGCAGCCCTGTCTCCCAAGTCCCAGTACCCATGACTGTACACCTGCCAGGTGGAGGGCAGGTGTACAGGGCACTGCCATTGCAGGGCAGGGGCTGAGGCTGCTGCAGGGGGAGCTGGGATGGGGTGCCAGCCTTCAGCCCCCACCCCAGGGGGACCAGGAGGGAGGGGAGATTCTGCCTGGGACCCTCTCATGGGGGAACGACCCAACAGTGGCTTAGAACAGACCCAAAAGCCCTTCCTTGAGCCCTCTGCCCACAGGAACCCTGCACCTGCAGACAGTGACCACCCAGCAGACCCCTCACAGGCAAGACAGACCCCACATGCCCAGGGCCCAAGGAGCAGGAGGCCAGCCCACCAGACCTGGGCTCAGGCTGCAGCCCTGCTCCATGCAGCATGAGCCGGGGAGGCAGGCTCTGCCTCAGAGCCCACACACCCAACTGGGGCCAACCGGGCACCAGGCTGGACTGAACGTGCCCCCGAACCTTCAGGCACTGGAACTCCATGCCCCCAGAGCTCAAGAGGAGTGTCCAGCATGGAGAAGCCCACGCCCATCAATCAGACAAGACCAAGAAGGCTGCTAGACCCCAGCAGGTCGGGTGTATGAGCCAGTCTGTGTCCTGGTGGCACAGTGGAAGCTGGCCCCGCAGTGACACTCTCCAGGCCAGAACCTCCTGCCCCCAAGTGGGTCCACCGACAGAGGGGCCCGCCTCCCGGTCTGAGGTCAGCATCCTCCAGCCTAGCTGAGGGGGTGACCGACAGCCTTAGGAGGGTCCTGCCAATGCAGCCTCCCACCAGGGGTCCTTGATGGATTTTGTGTGGGCCTGAGGCAGGGTGGGTAGCAGCTGGTGGGCCCACCGTGCCTCAGACCATTCATAAAACCTGCCTGTGGGCCCCACCAGCCAACAGACTTCCACCCAGCAGCCCATCCCTTCCTGTGGGGGGCCCACAGCCAAGAAGGAGCCTAGAGGACTCTGAGAGGCCCAGAGTCAGCATGTCTGGGGGGAACTAGCAGTGAGACATTGGAGGTGGCCAGAACTTCCCCTGTGGCCTCTGGAGGCCCAGCCTGGACCAGATGTCAGGTAGGGGAGCCCGCCCCCAGGCAGGAGGGGTCCGCAGGTCCCTTGGGTAACCGGTTGCTTCGGATACCCCTCCGTGCCCCCATTTAAGAGTCAGGACAGGAGGCCGGGATGGGCAGCGGGGACCTGGGCCTTATCCTCACCCTCCAGAGCAGACCCTTGAGCCCAGGGTCCCTCAGGGAGACACAAGCATCTGCTCCTGCCGCTGCTGCCCTGGGCCATGGGTCGGCAGGCGGGACCCCTCACACCACTCATCCAGGGCCAGTGCCCAGAGCACAGACCTGTCCTCTGCCCTCTGCCGAGGTTGGCTGCGTATGAGCTCCCCGAGAACGTACCTGCTGATGCCACTGCTGGGCAGAGCCCACCCAGGCCGCAGGGCCCTTTAGGAATGCCCTGCTGGCAGCCGGCCCATGAGGTACCGGTCAGCCACCAGCCCCCAGGCAGTCAGCACCAGGAAGGCCCACAAGAGGGACCCGCCCACCCCCCCTTGCCCATCTCCTGCTGTGCCCACTGCCCTCCCCTGTGGAGATGGCCATCCAGGCAGCATCCTCCCCAGGCCCCAAAGTTGTAGCCTTGGGTCCTCCAGAGCCCCTGTCCCAGTTCTGAGGACTCGGCCACAAGGAGCAGCCAGGGCCCCCCAGGCCACAGCAGGACTCCCAAAAGCCAGAGCACACTATTGGAGCTGGGCAGAGGAGCCAGGTCGTCTCTGGAATCCCCACCATCCTACACCCACCCACCTGTCACCCACGACCAGTCTCCAGAGGGTCTGGACCCCCAACTCATGGGGCTCCCTTCCTGGGTGAGGCTCATCCAGCTGGGCCCCACCAGCCAGCACTGGTGGTGGGTGCACAGCCAGCAGGGCTTCAGGCACCCTGTTCCCTCTGGTGCCCAGGGCTCCCCACCACATGCCCCGGGCAGAAAGCAGATAAGGGCCAGGAAGCAAACCCCCTCCTGCCTCCCCTTCCTGCCCAGCCCCACTCCTCCACACCCCTCCCTGTCCTCAGGCCTGGGAGGTTTTCCAGTACTTTACCTTAAAGCTGGGCATTCCCTCCATGGGTGTCCCTGAAATTTCTCTCCTGGGCTGTGAGCCCCGGGGGCACACGCAGCCCTGGGGGTGTGCAGACGTTTGCACACATGCAGTGTGAGCTGTGTGTGTCAGTCAGGGCCCCTTCCTGGAGGACGAGGCACTCTAGCTGCAGTTGGAGAGGAGTAGCATCCAGGACTTGGCGTGGGGACCCAGGGGTTGGCAAGGATGCCCCTTGGGAGGACGGGGAGCCTCAGATGGGGGAGCCTGGAGAGTCTGAGGCCCTGGGGACCCACAGCAGGGCTCAGGACCGAGCTGGAGCTCGAGACAGGGCTGGGCCCACTGTGGTCAGGAGCCCTGGTCCCAGATGGTGATGGAGGGGCAAAGGGCACAAGGGACCCAGATTTGCAAGGTCCAGGCACAGAGGAGAACCCCAGCTCTGGAGCCCCCAGTAGAGTAGGGCACCAATAAGCCAGTGCTCCTGCCGCCAGGCAGGGGACAAAAGCTCTACTTTTTTGAGTTCTGATTTCAGCACCCTCAACCTGCAGGGCGCACAGACCTGCCCCCATCCACAGAGCCAGATGCAGCCATTTTGGGGGTGCATACCAGGGAACCCCATGCAGCTCTGAATGAGGACACAATCCAGCCAGGGTGCACTGCTCGGCCAGCGGCCTGGAAGAGGCTGCCCCTTCCCCCTTTCCCCCCACAGAATTCGACAGCCCCAGATCTCACTCCCTAGCCCCATAAGACCGACCACTGAGAAGGCCCTTACAGTGACCACCCACCCCCGACACTCTCCCCTCTGATCCTAGAGCCCAGCAGCCTCAGGGTGGCGCACACCCTCATCACTGTTGCTATGCCCCCTCCTGGTCCACCCTTTTTGGGCAGTTGTTGCTCTCCCCTCCACTCAGCTGCAGCGACCCCTCAGGACCCTCCAGATCACAGTCATGGCACCCAGGAACTCGACCCACAGCCACCCCACTGCCTAGCATGGTGAGCCCAACTCTCCACAGCTGAACCTGGCCACACGGAGGTCATGACCCCAATGCTCCCTGGTGCCATTTTGAACTGGTGGCCACATGCTGAAGGGGACTGCAGGCTGCTGGCTTAGCTCATACAGGACCGCACCACACGGTCTGCATGGGGCAGGCCACCCCAGCCCCCACCTGAGAGCCATTTCCCGCCACGACTTCCTGGCACGGCCCAGTCTCTTTTCCAGCTGGGTGGCCCCAGGACCCACAGCGGCCAGTGAGAGGTACTGGGGAAGAAGGGTGCTTCCAGAGTATACTTTGCTGTGTGCTTTCTGCATATCCTGGGACACATATGCAATGTCTAGAGGTAAGCAGCTCCTTTGTCCACCTCCTGAGGACACCAGGCCAAAAATACAGACGGAACCTTGGTCCCTGGTGGTACTGAGAGATTCCTCTGTTCGCATGTGTCAGGATTAAGCTGGTGCAGCGGGGCTTCTATTATACCCTACCTGACCCATCCCTGTGAAGCAGAGTCCCCACCCACACTGGTCCTGACCTATCTCCAAGGAGGAGCTTATCAGCCTCTGTTATGCCCAAGTTTCCAATATCGCCCCAAAAGAAACCAGAGACTACCAGGGAGACAGAGTCACTCATGCAAAAGCAAAGGGCTTTATTATGGGCTTAAGCTGGGGCTCACAGACTTCACTGACCCGCTGGCCACATGGAGAGACGCCCGAACATGATGGCATAGGGGCATTTTTAGGAAGGGGGCATTACAAGAAATGACGACACAGGTACAGCGTTCCATTCCCTACCTCCCTATCAATACTGGCAGTAGTGGGAGCCAATCACAACATTTAGAGTATTGACCAATCAGAGAGTGGGCCCAGGACCCTCATGTAGGGCATGACTAAAACCCACACGTAGGGCGGGGTGTGACCTTCTTTACCTGGGGAGGCTGCTGGGAACTCTGTGAGCAAGGTATCCAGCCAGAATTTCCACAAGGCTTTATGGCTCCTTGTTCCATAAAGTCAACCTTAGTTCATTAAAGCTGTCAGGTCATATCTGAGTCTATGCATGACTCTCAAATAGGACATTCCAGTCAAAGCCTTGGTAAAATAACCAGTATTTCTAATGGTGTCTTGCTATAAAATGAACATATTCTCATTGAACTCATGTAAACAATTGTAATTGCCATGAAAGAAATAAAACTCACTGGTTTTTGAATTTCAGATGGTTTAAGTAGAGAGAAAAGATAAATGCTCTAGACAAACAAATACTTCACGACATTTCTAAATATCTCAGATATCTTAAGAGAAGGTTTCTTAATCTGGATAAGCAAACATTAAATGACCAGCAATGTTTCCGACAAGAGTTACAAAACTATAATTTTTATAAAGCAGCTTTTAGCTCAGGAAGTTTCTACCTATTTTAGTACTAACTTAAAAGAAGTCCTCTCTACAACTTCCCTTGAGGAAGAAACACGTTCCGTGACAACCTAAAATCTGGAGCAGTATTGCTATAGCAGTCAATCTGATGTTCGGCAGGAGAGTCGCAGCTTGAGCGGGTTTCTTTTGTCTGGGTCCAACTTACATTGTTGTCCCTCGGGGTTGATGCAGCCTTTTGGGACATATGGTCTTATGGTCTGCGTTTTAAAGAGGCACATCCATCAGGTCTCCTCGGAAGCAGTGTACCTGGGTCAGGATCTCAGCACAATCATAAAGTGGAGGGTCTGCATCAGGAGAGGGTAGGAGCGTGGCGGGATTAAGCAAAGAGGGAGGCTGGAAAATAGTTCTATCTGGGTTGAGTAGCAGTGTCTGGTAATGAGTTATTCAGCTGGTCTCACGTGAATGTAGTGAATCCAGGCTGCTATTCCATTCACTATTAAGGCGGTTGGAGTGGTCAACATGATGGTGTAAGGTCCTTTCCACCTCGGCTCAAGGTTTTCTTGCCAATGGCATTTGACATAGACCCAGTCCCCAGGCCAGTACCGGTGAGGCTCTGGAGGTGGACTTAATTCATAAAGAGCACGTAATTTTTGCCATACATGTTCGTGAGACTATTGATTAGCTCAGGTTTCCTGCAACAGACTGTTATCCTCTAAGTCCATTAGGGCTGCTGCCTGGAAGTTTGGGATAATAGAGTCAGGTTTTCCATACAAAATTTCAAAGGGAGTTAAACCCATTTGGTAGGGAGAGTTTCACACCCGATACAGGGCAAAGGGAAGGAGGGTTACCCAGTCTCCACCAGTCTCTAAGGTCAATTTAGTTAAGGTCTCTTTTAGAGTTCTATTCATTCTTTCTACCTATCCTGAACTTTGGGGTCTATATGCACAATGTTATTTCCAATCAGCCCCAATGAACTGTGTGATTCCCTGACTTACCTTAGACACGAACGCTGGTCCATTATCTGACTCTATAAACTGAGGAAAACCATACCTTGTCAGGATCTCTTCCAATCGTTTCTTTGCCACAATAGTGTCTGTCTCGCTCTTGGTAGGAAAGGCCTCAGTCCATCCTGAGAAAGTATCTATAAAGACTAATAGATATTTATAGCCATACTTGCCTGGTTTTACTTCAGTGAAGTCAATTTCCCAGTAGGCCCCTGGCTTACCTTGAAGGCGTTGGCCCAGGCTTTTGGGATTTGGATAGGCATTAGTGAGTTGGCACGTCTTGCACGAGTGAACAATTTTTGTAACCTTGATGTGTAAGTCCTTTGTGGTTACTTCAGATTGTCAGACCACATCCAGCATTCTTTTTGCCCCCATATGGGGGGTCTAATGTATTTTATGTGATATCTTTTCTGCCAGGGCTTCAGGGAGGATTAGCTTCTCATCTGAGTCCCTCCACCATCCTTTGAAGAATTTGCTCATGGGTCATCCTTGGGCCCATTTGGCTTCCTCCTCAGTATTTTGGGATTCTCAAGTATGTTGGGGTCCTCAGGGTCTGGGAAAATTACAGGCAAGGCATTGATTGTTCGAAGGCTGCTCCCTTGGCTGTTTTATTAACCAGGTTGTTTTCCTTGGCAACGGGGTGATCTCCTTTCTGGTGGCCAGGGCAGTAAATAATGGCCACCCTTTTTGGTAGCCATGGGGCCTGTAGCAGGTCCATGATTTCCTGTTTGTTTTTAATAGTTTTTCCCTCTGAAGTCAGGAGACCCCTTTCTTGATAAATAACTCCATGCACATGGGCCATTGAGAAAACGTACCTGCTGTCTGTATAGATGTTGACTCTTAAGTCTTTGCCCAAAGTTAGTGCCTTGGTCAG
The DNA here is from genome assembly GCA_004023785.1 of Mungos mungo. Lineage (NCBI taxonomy): Eukaryota > Metazoa > Chordata > Mammalia > Carnivora > Herpestidae > Mungos > Mungos mungo. The sequence continues at coordinate 10,174 of PISW01014006.1, forward strand.
GGCAGTTAGCGCAGCCCGTTGGGCTGAGGTCCCTGGAGGTAAGGGTTGGGCCCAAATTACCTTATTGTTGGTAGTCACAGCTGCTCCTGCTTTTCTTTTTCCATTCTGGATGAAGCTACTCCCATCTGTGAACCAGGTATGGTCTGCGTTTTGAAGAGGCACATCCGTCAGGTCTCTTCGGAAGCAGTGTACCTGGGCCAGGATCTCAGCACAATCATGAAGCAGGGGTCTGCATCGGGATTGGGTATCAGCGTGGCCAGATAAAGCAAAGAGGGAGCCTGGAAAAGAATTCTATCCTGGTTGAGTAGCAGTGTCTGGTAATGACTTATTTGGGCACTGCTGAGCCACCGGTCAGGTGGTTGTTTTAGTACCCTCTCGATTGCATGGGGGGTGGTCATGGCAAGAGCGTGTCCCAGAGTATATTGGTCGGCATCATTAACTAAAGACGCCACTGCAGCCACAGTCCTTAAACAGTGGGGGGGCCATCCGGCCACTATTGTGTCCAAGCATTAGGACAAGTAGGCCGCTGGTTGTTTCCAGGGTCCTAGCATCTGGGTCAGCACACCCTTGGCCACCCCTTTACTTTCACCCACAAACAGGTGGAAAGGCTTAGTAATGTCAGGAAGCCCCAGCGCTGGTGCCAACAAGAGACCTGTTTTTAGAGTTTCAAATGCTTGTTGATGTTCCATTGAAACTCACTCTTGTCTTTGGTCAGTTCATACAAGGGCTTAGCAATTTCTGCAAAGCCTGGAATCCACAATCTGCAAAACCCCGCCGACCCCAAGAACTCTCTTATCTGTTTGGGGTTTTTAGGTGGGGGTATGTGGAGGATAGTGTCCTTTCTGGCCGGAGACAACCATCTATGTCCATTCTTGAGGATGTATCCCAAATAAGTAACTTGGGGCTTACAAACGTGAGCCTTTTTAGCAGAGGCTCTGTATCCCAACTTGCCCAACGTCAGGAGTAGATTTTTAGTTCCCTGAAGGCAGCTTTCTTCAGAGGTGGCTGCGATCAGGAGATCATCAACATACTGCAACAACGTAACATCTGGTTTTTCCCTCCGGTACTCACCCAAGTCTTCATGCAGTGCCTCATCGAAGGTGGCAGGGGAGTTTTTAAACCCCAGAGGAAGTCGAGTCCACGTCAGCTGCCTGTTAATGCCAATATCAGGATGAGGCCACTCAAAAGCAAAATATTCTTGACTTTTGGGGGCCAGGAGCAGGCTGAAAAAGGCATCCTTGAGGTCAAGGATTGTACACCACTGCTTCTCAGGAGGCAGGGAGCTCAGAAGAGTGTACGGGTTCAGGACAGTTGGATGTATATCCATTACCCATTTGTTAACCTGCCTGAGGTCCTGCACCGGCCTATAGTCATTAGTACCAGGCTTTCTAACAGGGAGCAAAGGAGTGTTCCAGGCAGACTGGCAGACCCTTAAAACGCCCAGGTTTAAAGGCGGTGGATGGGGGGTTTAATCCCCTCCTTGGCTTGTTGAGGCATGGGGTCTGGGTCTGTCTACCTGCAACTGGGTCAGCCCCAGGTTTGAGTTCGACAAATACGGGTGGGCGATGGTTTGCCAGCCCTAGACCCCTAGTTTCAGCCCAGGCCTGTGGGTATTTCTGGAGCCACTGGTCAATGTGGACATCAGGAGTTAGGGGATTCTCATATAAGCGGTACTCATCAGCTAGTTGGAGGGAGAGAACCTGAATAGGCTTCCCATCTGAACTTAAGAGTTGTGCTCCTTGCTGGCCAAAGTGAATCTGGGCCCTCATTTTTGATAAAAGGTCTCTCCCCAGCAGGGGGTAAGGACAGTCTGGGATTATCATGAAAGAGTGGGTTATCCAGCCCACACCTAAATCTACTCATCTTTGGGTAGTCCATGAATACTGTTTGGTCCCAGTGGCACCTTGGACCCAAGATCGCTTACTTGAGGTAGGCCCATTGGCCTCTCATAATACCGAGTGTTGAGCCCCAGTGTCCACCAAGAAGTCAGTTGGTTTCCCCTCCATTTTAATAGTTACCCTAGGTTCGGGGAGGGGCTCCGAACCCCGTCCCCCCTAGTCACTGTCTCCAGCAAACAATACTTTTGGCTTATCTCTATTTAGTTCTGGACAGTCCTTAGCCCAGTGTCCTTCATTGTTGCAAATGAGACACCAGTTTTTTCCTTTGAAGCAATTTTTATGTAAGTGTCCTTTTTTTTTTTTTTTTTGCAGTAGGAGCACCATTTATCATTTGATAGACCAGAGATTTTTTCTAATTGCTGCCGGTGGTCTTCTGGTTTTGCAGTCATGGCCAGCAACACTCTAGCTAAATCTCTATTTCATCTTTCGCTGCCTTTACTTGTTTTTCCTCAGCACTGTCCCTGTTATTGTACAGTCTTTCTGCTATCTCTACTAGATCTCGGAGAGTCTTTTCTCCGAGGCACTCAACTTTTTGTAATTTTCTCTTAATGTCGGGAACAGCCTGGTTAATGAAAGCCATTGCCATGGTTGACTGTTGGGGCCCAGTAGGCAAAAATAACCCTCAAACAATATTTGGTCTCCTGGGCCGCACATGTGGCTTCTGTTCATCCTGTCTGTGATTTTCTCATTGCCTTGTAAAGAGACATGTACTTTTAGGCTTTGAATCAACTTGGTTTGGTCAGTGGCGCCAGCCCTCCTCTTACTTTGCTTTCTAGCTCTTTGTCTGCTGTTTGGAGTAAACCTCAAGCCTCTGCCAAAAGATTTGCCTATTAAAGGATGAGCATCTTGCCCATGCATAACTGATGAGGGGTCTTAAGAAATGTAAATATCCTCATAGAAATCTGCAGGCTCATCTTTTGCTTGGAGCCAGACTATTATTAGGGAATCCCTCCCCTGCAATGACTTGATAATTCCTGATATTTACACCTGTCCTGTTAAACATGATCCTTTCCCAAGCATGTCTTCACTTCAAAAACCTTGAACTATGTAAGAAATGATGTAATCACCCCTGGTATATAAGCCCCTGGCCATCTAAGTAAAACGGGGCTTTACCAACCACCATCCACATTGTCTGTCTCATCTGTCTTGTCCGTCTTGTCTGTCTTCTTTTCTAGAGATATTGTGCCTACACCAACCCCCTACTCAGGACCTTTCGACTGGGGTGCATGGGCTGGTCCCCCGCAGTTGACTTGTTATCTGCATGCCCTGGATCGAACGGGGTGAACTGCCTGAAGGCTTCCATCACCCATTCTAGAATAGCAGTGGGGCTTTCATTTGCCTCCTGCCTTATATCATATACCTTAGTCAGATTAGTGGGATTTTTAGTGGCCGCATTGAGACCTGTCAATTGAGCCTGGCAATAGACCTTGAGATGCTCCTTAACTTCTCCTGTGTTATAATCCCAATTGGGGCGGACCTGGGGAAATCCAGCATCAATGTCAGCGGGGTTCATGGTGGGGACCCCTGTCGGACCAGGAACAAATTTTCGTGCTTCCAGCAGGATCTGTTCTCGCTCCTCAGTTGTAAACAGAACCTGTAACAATGGCTGACAATCATCCCAAGTGGGTTGGTGAGTAAAGAGTACAGTTTCTAATAACCCAATGAGGCCTTTGGGGTTCTCTGAGTGGGGGGGGGGGCGGTTGAGATCTCCAATTGTAAAGGTCAGAAGAGGCAAAGGGCCAATAATGATGAGGCTGATTTCCTGCCTTGTCTATAGGTCCTGTAGCTCGCAAGGGGCACATCGTGGAGTCTGAGGTGGTGCCCCTTTGGCCATGGGTCCCATATGCTGGGCCCCTTTCAACAGAAGGGGATGGAGCAGAGGCAGATGGCTGTGGTGGCAATGGGACATTAGGTGCAGTGTCGGAGGGAGATGGAGGGGGTCGGTAAGGTGGAGGGGGAAAGAGGGGATCCACATCCGCTCCTCCCTGCAAAACTGGGTAGGGGGGTGCTGAGGGTGAGGCCATAGTTCATCTCGGCTTTTCTTCTTCTGGGTTTCAATTCACCAGAACCTGAGAAGATACTGGAGAGAGAAAGGATCTTACCCTAATGGGTGGGTTAGTGACCAGGTCCTTCCAGACAACATTGAATGGGATCTGATCCAGATGGCCCCCCCACACGTTGGAAAAATCTTTCTTCTATTGCTTCTATGATGGGGAGGTAAAAGGTATCCTCAGGTGGCCATCCTACATTAAAGGTGGGCCACTCAGATTTACAGAGGTTTTCCATCTTTTCCTTCTTGACCTCTATCGATAGAATGTGGGCTTGAGTTTTCACCTCTTTAAAATGAGTTAGAACTAGGTCTAGGGGATTGGAAGTAGATTGTCCCATGGCGCTAGTCCAAACAAAATAAACCAACACGAAAGACAAAAATTAAACCACAGAACACAGGAATTAGTCCTCCTGGCCAGAAGAGGAGAAAACCAAAGTGAGATAATGGTCCTTGCACACTTTCCACAGAAAAATATATAAAGACCCCAAACTCCCATGAGAAAAACAGATAGGGGACTTCAACCCCTTTCCTAAATGTAGACAAATAGACGCACAGAAAATAGATGCACAGGGAAGTATACACAAGAGCCTCCAACAAGAACGAAACCCTACTGCTGCCACCAGCAGGATTCCTAACAGATAGACAAGGGGACCCAGTCTTTTTCCGTGCCCTGTGCCATGGATTCCATCTTACTCCAGAGAATGTCACTGCTGAGTCGTGTACTCTCTGGGGTCCCTGCAAGCGCCACGGGACTTGATCCTCTCTCAAACTTTACACAAATGCGAGTGAGTGTCCTACCTACACCAGTATCTCCAACAGATGCCGCACTTGCCCCCCATATCTCTGCAAATGCGAAGAGGTAACGACCCTTGCTCGTGGAATTCAGACGCTTTGCCTCACTCCTGAGGAGGACTTACACAAACAAAGCACACAGAGAAACATACACACAATGGGGTCACACTGCTGCCAGCAGTGGAACCCCCTGAAGTACCACACTATAAACAGATGCACAGAGAAGTATACACAAGTTGGCTCTGTGGCTAAGCCAAGGGCACCCAGCTTTCCCTTGCACCGCCGGTGTACAACCTGTTCCAGAGAGCCACCAGAATCCTGGCAAAAGGAGACTTACTTACTTTAGCCCCAGTTTCCCCTGCCAGCAGGCCGTTCTAACACCAGAGCCAAGGAACCGACCCTCACCCGTGTATATTCTGGAGTCCGTCCAACAAGAGGAGACCTGCCTAAGTCTTCCCCTGAACCTAAAGGGGTTACACTGCTGCCACCAGTGAAACCCCCTGGACAAAGGGAGTCAAATTTCAATTGCTCCCCTTGGCCCCCTGGGCTTCAGACACAAGCAACGTGGACTGAACGGAAAACTCTTTCGGGCCCCTGGGTGGGCCAAGAAGAATATTCCCCTCTTAGCCCCCCTAAGTCAGTGGGTCCCATACGTCTCTGGGAACCCACAGCCTTGAGCTTTCACGGTGAGTCCACCTGGCTCCTTTGAGGCCCCACAGATGTCATTTCAGCCACCTCCTTCCTAGGCCCTGCACACACAAACAAACACAAAAAACAGACAAACAAATAAAGACTTAGACACAGAAAGACAAGAAAGCAAGAAATGAGTGCACTCACCAGCCGGCAATTAGGCCCAATTGGTCGGGGTCCCAGGAGCCGTGGGGGGTGGGGAAGGATATTCCAGCCAATGCACCATATGTTATGCCCAAGTTTCCAATAACGCTCCAAAAGAAACCCGAGACTACCAGGGAAACTGAGTCACACATGCAAAAGCAAAGGGCTTTATTACGAGCTTAAGCTCGGGCCCACAGACTCCACCAACCCACTGGCCATGTGGAGAGAGCCCCAAACATTGTGGCTTAGGGGCTTTTTTAGGAAAAGGGCGTTACAAGAAATGACAACACAGGTACAGCAATCCATTCCCTACCCCCCTATCAATACTGGCAGTAGTGGGAGCCAATCACAATGTTTACAGTATCAACCAATCACAGAGAGGGCACAGGACCCTCATGTAGGGCGTGACTAAGACCCTCACATAGGGCAGGGCGTGACTAGCCTCCATCTTTAGGCCGACCCCTAGAAAAGTCAAAGCTTTTTGCTGGCCTCTCCTGATTGGGTGCCACAAGAGTTGTCCCTCCTTCCCTGAGCAATGTGCTCCCTTCCATTGGCCAATGATACCGAGAATCCGGCACCAGGCCTTTAAGTTCAGGGGAAGCCTGAATGAGACCTGCATCCTTACACCTCAAAGCCACTGGTCCTGACTGATCCCCAAGGAGCTGTGTCCCAGCCCCCACCCTACTGGTTCCTTCCAATCCCCTTGGAGAAGCATCCCAGCCCCACCCACACTGGTCCTGACCAATCCCCATGGAGCAGCATACCAGCCCCACCCCACTGGTCCTGACTGATCTCCAAGGAGGAGCATCCCACCCCCACCCCCACTGGGACTATGCCTTGGGCCCCATCCCATCTCTTCAGTCTGAGGCTGCCTCCCACCTGCTCATGTGCTGCAGGTGCCCCAGGGACGCTGCCCTGGCAGGCAGCCAACAAGGACACAGACACACCAAACAAAACAGAGGGTCTTGCTGGGGCAGGGAGCACACAGGTGCACACATACCTGTGTTCACCATCACAGAGAAATAAGAACGGATGTTTATTTGAAATTACAAATTACATGGCACAATTTTATTTTCTGGTGCATGAATGTTGTTCCTTCATCAAACAGGACTATTTGCAGGTAGGACTACTTACGTGGGATGTTGGAAACACCTAACTGTATTTTTAAAATGTCTTTTCTGTCCTATGACGGTGAGTCATTCAAACTCCTTTCTTCAACTCTGGAGAGATTTTTCACACTTTGTAGGCTAGATGCATAAATGTAAGATTTTGTAAAAGGAAAATGTAACTACAAAAGGGCCAGTTAATTTTTTAAATGTTTTTAAATTTATTTTTAGAGAGAGAGACAGAGTGTGAGCAGGAAGAGGTAGAGAGAAGGAGACACAGAATCAGAAGCAGTTTCCAGGCTCTGAGCTGCCAGCACCCCCACAATAGGGCAAATCAGACAGCTATTACCTACCTTTAATAGATGTCATAAGGATGTCTCCATCCCACACTGCAGTAGGAGATTCTCCTCTGTTTCCTTGTTCAAGCACATTCCTGGACAGTGGCAGCGGCCAGGGCCCTCCCTGTCATGTCCTCTGTGGCAGCCAGTCTGACAGCACCGATTCCCGGGGCATCTAGAGTGAGGACGTAGAGCCCCTCAGCCAATGCGTGTGAGCGGGAGCCCCTCAGGACCTGCTGAGTGAGGACCACTCCTAGCTCTCCAAACCACACTGGTGCTCAGGTCTTGGCCCGGCTCTGCCTCGGCCAGGCTCCTCCGGTGTCTGATGATGCGCATCGAATCAGCTCCCCGCGCCTGGTGTGCCCGCCACTGTTAAACACTCAGCGGGCCCCTCCTGCACTGCTGGTGGGAATGCAAACTGGTGCAGCCACTCTGGACCTTATTGTGGAGGCTCCTCAAAAAACTATCAATAGATCTCCCCTATGACCCAGCACTAGCACTGCTGGGGATCTATCTAAAGGATACAGAAGTGCTGATGCACAGAGGCACATGTACCCCAATTTTCATAGCAGCACTTTCTACAATAGCCAAATCATGGAAAGAGCCTAAATGTCAATCACCTGATGAACGGATCAAGAAGATGTGGTTTATATACAGTGGAGTACTACATGGCACTGAGAAAGAATGAAATATGGCCATTTGGAGGAAAGTGGATGGACCTCGAGGGTGTCATGCTAAGCGAAATAAGTCAGCTGGAGAAGGACTGATACCATATGTTTGTACTCATAGGTCTAACAGGAGAACAGGAGAAACCTAATGGAAGACAGGGGGAGGGGAAGATGGAAAGAGTTGGGGAGAGAGAGGGACGCAAAACTTGAGAGACTATTGAATACGGAAAATGAACTGAGGATCGAAGGGGACGGGGGTGGGGGAAGGGAGGAAGAGGTGGTGGTGATGGAAGAGGGCACTTGTGGGGAAGAGCACTGGGTGTTGTATGGAAACCAATTTGACAATAAACTATTTTTAAAAAGGCAATAGATAAAATAAAATTGAATTAACAGTGAAAAAAACCCCACAAATGTGTTCCCCTGCCACTGTGAAGATTCCCCGCCCCCTGGGGCCAGGGCCCCGCCCCCTCCCACACCAGGAGGGGACCCTGGGCACTGCCTCCCCAGGCAGTGGCTCCAGGTCTGTTGGGGACATGACCTTACTCCTCCAAGTGACTCTGCTGTTCCTGTGTCTCTGGCAGGGCAGGCGCCAGGTGCCGGTTTGTACGCTCTGACTCAGCGAACGCAGCACGGTTTACTTTAGGGATAACTGGGCACAACCCACTTGTCAGCACAAAACAGGCGTCACATGTTTCCATTTATAGCAATAAAGCTTAGTCGACTGGGTCAGCAAGCAGACACGGGTGGGAGCTGTCGGGAGACCCCACAATTCCGACCTGATGGCTTCGTGGACGGGGCCTCAGATTCCACAGACGTGCTCGCTGCCACGCGGACCTGCTCCTGGACGCAGTGCACCATGCTCCAAAGCGCCCAAGGAGAAAAGCACGGGCCCGTTTTCACACCAAGAGCCAAAGCCATGAAGGGCACTCAAGGAAGCCAAATTCGTCCAGCCCCCTGAATCAGGCGGTGTCTACAGCTCTCCCAGGCCCCTGGAGATGCCCAGTGATGATGCCTCAGGAGGGAGGAGACTCGGTTAAGTACCGCTCCAACCAGATTTCCCGAGTCTGCTCTGGGCGTGCTGGGTGTGATCACCTGTCCCCCAGGCTCAAGGTGGCACTCAGAGTCTGGAGAGCAGCTCTGAAAGCCACCAGCCCTGTGCCCTTCTGCCCTGCCCAGGGACACCTGTGCTGTGCTTGCACAGAGGCCCTCCCTGGTTGGTGCTGGCACTGGAGATGCAGTGGCTGGCCCTCCCCTCCAGGTCTACGGGCACGTCTCCAGAAGAGTCAGCTCAGACCTCCCTTTGTTTTTTTTTTTAATTTTTTAAAATGTTTTATTTATTTTTGCTACAGAGAGAGAGAGAGCATGCGGGGGGGGGGGGGGGCAGAGAGAGAAGGAGACACAGAATCTGAAGCAGGCTCCAGGCTCTGAGCAAGTTGTCAGCATAGAGCCTGATGCAGGGCTCAAACCTACGAACGTGAGATCTGACTTGAGCCGATGTCAGAGGCTTAACTGGCTGAACCGCTCAGGCAGCCCCGAACCTCCCTTTGGAGAGCTGGAAGCAAGGTGTCTGAGGCAGCGAAGAGGAAGGGGAGAGCTCAGGCCTCGCTGCAGGAAGAAGCATGAATCGGGAGGGTGGGCGGAGTCTCCAGGCTGGCCACCTGCTCCAGACACCACCCTCTCCCTGCATGGGTGCTGGGCCTCACCCCAGACCAGCAGACAGATGAGCTCTATGCTCAAGGTCAAAATATCACCTCCAAGCCCCAGGAGAAAGCTGGCCACACCGTGCACCCAGAAGGCTCAGCTCCGACCCACAGCCCCTGAGAGGGACGGGCATCGCACTGCCTGCCACGGCCAAAGAGCAGACAAGGGATCCAGATGCCCACTGGGCAGACAGACAGCAAGGGCTGGGCTTTCCCGGCCCCAGGAAGGAGGACACCGCTCCCTCCCTCTCCTCACACAGCTAAATCCTTCTAAAGGTTCACCCTTCTGGTTTCAACAATGTGGCACAGAGAAGCCACAGTGCACTGATGGGGAGGCCACAAAGGCCACGCAGGGACAGAGACTGAGGCTTGTGTGTTCGTCTTTCCCAAAGGACTGCGAGTGTGTGCAGCTGAGGGGCGTGCAGCGTGTCCGCTCCATCCTCAGCAAGTCCTTTATGTCCAAACACCACTGCCCACAAACTGCTACAGGGCTGTCCAGCCTGGGGAATGCCCAGCTGCTCCCACTGAAGGGCAGACGCAGGAGTTTCTGGAGGAAGCGTCCGGGAGCAGTCCTGGCTCACAGCCTGGGTGCCCCGCTCCCCTCCGTCCAGGCAGCCACTCCAGTCAGCACGGGCACTGGGCTCTCTGCACCCAGGACCCAGCTCCTAATCAGATGTGACCCCTCAGGAGCCCCGACATGGCCGTTGCACCTGCACCAGAGACCCTGGGTCCTGGGACGCGTCCATCACGTCTCAGCTGCACTGCACACCCACAGGAGTCATCATTGATCCTGGTGACAACTTTCCCCTAGCAGCACGTGGGCTGGATTCACCCCCACAGGCCCAGGGACGTTTGATGCCCATGTGAGTCCAGGGTCCCGGCCGGCAGCAATGGAACCAGTGTAGGGGCTGGGCTAGACCTACACAGCAGCCTGTGTGTGGTAGCAGGAGGTCTGCAAAGGCACCGAGCATCTCTGGAGCTCTGGAATCCTGACCTAGGGGTGGGCAGAGCCATCTGGCCAACAGACCCCACTGCAGCACCTCCGAGAGCCCCCTTGCCCTGAGACAATGGGCAGTCTGAGCTCCAGCTCCCAGGGTGAAGGCGGAGTCTATGTGAGCACGTGGGTCACTCTTGGCAGGCAGGTGCCCTGGGCTTGGGTGCCTTGGTGCACATGGGCCCCAGGAGCCTCGGGAGGAAGCAACACCTCTCACCAGGGACCAGAGGAAAAGTGTCCATCCAGGCAGCTTGCTCTCCAGACTCACCCCGGCCACAGAAACCCCACTCAGGCAGGTGCTGACAGACAGAGGCAGGGAGCCCTCTGCAGGGTTAGGTGGGCTGAGACACGTGCAGGACCGGCACACAGGCCACCGTTGGGAAACTCCAGCAGACAGGAGAGGGGGGCAGGGCATGAGGACACTCGCTGGCCATGCCAGAGACAGGGAAAACCCCAGAGAGGGTGCAGAGAGGGGAAAAAAGCCACCAGACTCCCTGAGCCAGGGAAACTGTAGACCTGTCAAGCCCATGCAGAACCACCATGACCCATGAGGCTCCTCTCAGTTTCATTCCTGCTCGCCTGACTTTCAGAACAGAAACCCACTGGAAATATGGGACCTGCTGCAGAGGCGGTCCTTGAGAAGCAAGTGTCCGAAAAGGTCAACACAGGCACCCCCACACTGGGAGGATCTTGTGGGGTGCGCCTGACTGCGTTTGCCCCACCTACACCCACAGTGAAACAGCTGCCCCATGGGGCATGAGCTCCTGGGGCAGGTGTGTTGGTGGGCAGGTCCGGGAAGTGGGGCCTGGTGGCGTCTGTCCACATCAAAGCTCACCCGAGCCCAGGGAGCAGCTTGCTGATGGTGCAGAGAGACCCCACTGCTCAGGGTCGAGCAGGAGGCAGGGGTGCACAGGGCACTGGGCTGCCTGCACTGTGTGGGCAGGGTGGATGGAGCACACGCCAGCAACGAGGGCCTGGGGGGAGCCCAGGAGGCCCTGCCTGGGAGGGACTCAGCAGGAGACGCTGTCTTGCCTTTGGAGTTTGTACCTGGGGCAGACACTGTCTTTGTCATGAGACCTCAAAATTTGACCCAGGCGTGTGTTCAAACTCCCCACCTGATGGGCCCTGGGGCTGGGCTTCGGACACAGCCCTCCAGCCCAGGGTCCCAGGGCAGCACCCACCCCAGGGGCCTAAGGAGCGTGAGCACCAACCCAGGCCCCTTGGGCAAGGTCACCGAGGTGCAGGAGCTTCAGAAAGGACTGCCTCCGCCCCAGGCAGCAGTGATGTCAAGGCCAGAAGCCCCAACAGGACTCGGGCTAGATGGGGGCAGGGGGCCGCCCCATCAAAGCACTAGCCCGCTGGCTCCAGGATCCCATGGGGAACTTGAGAAAAACAGACGCCAAGGTCGGCCAGGCCCTGGGCAGGCAAGGAGGCGAGGAGGTTGGACAAGGTTCCAACTCCAGGGGGAGAGCTCCACGGAACAAGACTCAGCGTTCAGGCCCAATAATAATCACCCATCACTGCCACAGAGTCACCGGAGACCCAAAGAGCCCAGACTCCTGCAGCCTGGAACGTAGGCGGGGACCTGTGCAGCCACCGCAAACGTTACCCTCTCAGGGACGCTCAGTGCTCCAGAAGCAACCTCCGTGCAGGTGAAGCAGGAAGGAACCTGGGCCCCCCTGGGCCTGGGTCTCCCCCTGGGCTGATTCTTCCCTGCTCCTGGGCCTCCCCTAGACCTGGGCCTCCCCTTCACCTGGGGCTACCCTGGGCCTGCACTTCCTCACCTGCATGTGCTCCAGGTCCAGCTCCGGGTGTGACTCAGGGACTGTCACCACAGTGGTGCAATCCCGGGCAGCTCTAGAGAAAATGGATCCACAGGCAGGTGGAAAAGGGAGAGAGCCAGTGAGGGGCCAGTGAGGCAGAGCCAGACGCCCTCACATGTCCCACACCCCTAGTGCAAGGGCCGCAGCACAGGACTGACCCCTGCCTGCTCCAGCCTCCCCAGATGGGAGCCACTTGCTGGCCCCAGGTGACCCCTCACAACCCAGAAGCCTGCCTCCACGTGGCTGGGCTCCAAAATGGGCACAGGCAGCTGCCAAACACTGCCGATCGCTGGCAAGGAGCCCCCCTGGGCTCTGCCTTCTCCTGCAGATCAGCCCTGGGCATCCCAGACTCCTCTCCCTCTGTCCCCGCAGTCCCCCAGGAAGAGGGATTGGGGGTAGGTCTGTGTCACTGTGGTACTACTGTTATGGTATGGAGTGCTTTGCCATAGTGTCACAGCGCCCATCAAAATGCCATCCAAAATCCCAGCTGTGGCCCCGCCCTCGGCACGCCCTCCCCTGGATGGAGAACTGGGCCACAGTACCAAGCCTCAGCTGCTCACCACAGCAGTGTGGCCTGTAACCCAAACCCAGCGAGGTGGCAGGCACAGCGGCAGGCACAGTGGAAGGAACAGGGCCCATGGCTTCCGGGACGTGAGTCAGGACCCTGCCTGCTGACTCCATGGGACCCTGAAACCGCCCAGCGGAAGCCACCCCAAACCTCAGCCAGACCTGCCTGTCTGGGCGGGGACCGCATGGGGGCTGCTTGTAGGCGGGCCCGCCCCTCCCGGCCATAGATCCCCACACCCCACACCACCCACCCCAC